>JAPMOQ010063993.1:292479-333861 GCA_026543055.1 Argiope trifasciata
AACTAATCTATACAAAGGTAAAGTAAAGGTAAAGATTGAAGTGTGTTGAAGTTCAATATTTTTGACAAATTTATTTAGAAAAACCAAACATATACAGTGAGTAAAAAAAGTCTCTGTACGCAGATACGAATGCAAATAAAAGCTTAATTTGTCACACAAAATTCATAATGATAAAAATGAAAACTTAAAAATGAGTTAAAACTAATATTATTCAATATTTATTCACATTAAAAGGATGATAATACTGACAAAATTAAATAATAAATCTTAAAAACTCAAAAAATGCTATAAACATGGAACAAAAAAGTCTCCGTACGGTGCCTTAGCACACGAAAAAAGTTTACAAAAATGCAAAATACATTTAACAAACATACATTTAATGATCAGTGGGCCCTCCTTTGGCCTTTATCACCTCTTTTAAACGTTGAGGCATTACCCCTACAAGTTTTTTTTGTTGTTTCTGGAGAAATATTACACCAAATACTACTAATGGCACTTTTGAGCTCAACTTTGTCTTTTATGTCATATTTTTAAAGTTTTCGGCCAATTTCTTCCCACAAATGTTCAATGGGGTTTAAATCGGGTGACTGGGGAGGGCTATGAAATTGTTGATTAACATGGTAAAGGCACCACTCTTGGCAAATCTTAGAGGTGTGTTTAGGATCGTTGTCCTGCTGAAAAGTAAATCCAGTTCCAGAGATAGTTTCTCTGCACAGGATAATACATTTTGTTTAAGAATATCCAGATATCCATATCGATCTATATTTCCCTCGATGAACTGCAAATTTCCTACTCCAGAAGCACTCATACACCCCCACACCATAACACCGCCACCGCCGTGCTTCACAGTTCCGCATAAATTCTTAGTTAGCATTTGTTCGTTTGGTTTTCTCCACACCATAACTCGGCCATCTGACCCATGAATGTTAAATTTTGATTCATGGTTAAAAAGAATGGATTCACAAAAAGATAATGGCTTGCTTACATGCTTCTTTGCAAACTCGAGGCGCTTTTTCCTGTTGTACAAACTTATATAGGGTTTCTTCCGGGCCGCACGTCCATGATAACCACTTTTTTTAATTTTCCATGATAACCACTTTTAATAATTCTTTCTCACGGTGTTAGTGGAGACTTTAATGTTGTAACCAACCATTAAAATAGCTGCCAACTTCAGTGCACTAATTCGTGGATTTTCTTGAACTTGGCGTAAGATGTTTCTCTTATGCACGCGATTTAATTTTGACGGCCTCCTGGATCGATCTCTATCCTCAAGTGAATGAAGTTTACGATATCTTTCGATGATATATTGCACAGTAGACTTTAATTTTTTAATCCTTTCACTAATGCTTTTCATGGATAATCCATCATTCCGCAATTTAATCACTAATTGCCGAATAGCTCTGGGAACTTCCATTTTGAGACGATCAAGAACAAATTTAAACTCAACAACTGTCAAAATGTTGTTTTCTTATCAGTGATTAACTTTCTGACGTCAAAGATTTACTGCGGGTCTGTTTTAAACACTTCAGAAAGAATTTGCATAAAGCGTACGGAAACTTTTTTTGCACTGCAATTTTCAACTTACCTTAGATATTGCAAATAATATGCTTTTCTCGTTTTTTAAAAATGAAAATTTACAAAAATCTCTTTCTATAGATTTATACTAAACACATATAGTCAGTATTTAAAGAAAAAATGCAATACTTTACAAATTATGCTCATTTATTCTTAAATTTAGTGACCGTACGGAAACTTTTTTTACCCACTGTATACATACATAAGAAACATATCATAAACCTATAACAGCATAAACATAAAACTTTATTAGTTCGCCATAGTGGCTATAGATGGCAGCACGTTACCGCTTGAAAATTTAAGTAACCATTATGGCGAACTAATAAAGTTTGAAAATATCCTATCTGTAACTCCGAACTGCTCGACCGTAGCGCTTCAAAACCGGCGCCAATCGATTCCTCGTGGCTAAAAACCTCAGACCCCAAGTTTACCGGAGTTTATTAATTCTGGGGCGATTTTAGACTTGGCAACCATTCCTCGTATTATAGTATTAGATTATATTTTTCTTAGATTGCTTTTCTGTCACTGTCAGATTTATTTTTTATTAGCTCTAATCGTTTATATATTTAAAGGTGTTTTTTTTATTGACTTCATAATAGGGAGAATAATCTTTACAAATTCCTTTCCTTCATCAGATTTCGAAATTGAAGTTTTCAAGCATCAACATTTGCATCAATTTTAGTGCTCATTAAAAATTTCACAAAAAAAAAAAAAAAAAAAAAACCTCTCACGGTTAGCATATATTACTGCTCTGAAGCATCTAACATACTTAATTTAAAGAAAATGCTTTAAATACTCATTTAAAGGAAAATGCTTATGACCAAACTGAAATTTTTGTGAAACGCATATTCTGTTTTTGGAAATCTAATATTAAAAATTTTCCAATTACGCTATTTTCGTTTCAGGATTTTATTTTTATTTCTTTGCTTGGAAAATAATTCAATGATCGTTTGAATATTTCTATAAATATTAAACTTAATTGGATATTTTATGGTGCTATTTTAGACGTTTAATAAAGAATGTGATTGTGTATATTCAATTTATAAAATATCGGTACATTTTGATTGTTAAAAAATAAATTGTAAAAATTTAATACAAATTTCCTTTTTTTATGCATATATATATATATATATATATATATATATATATATGTGTGTGTGTGTGTGTGTGTGTGTGTGTTTTATACATGATAGGGCCTTTCCAGAAAAAAAATTAAATGTAATTATAAAATTGATTTCAATAATCTGGTTAATAAACGTTTGTTTAATAATAATGATAAAAATAACTCAGAATAGTTAGTGCCAAACCGTTTTATCTGTACATTTTATTAAACAGAATTTATTCATTTCTCGTGTACGAAGTATACAAAGATAAAGTAACTGTCAAAAAATTTAAAATAGTATTTTAACGAAATCATCATATTTTAGGCTTTCCTTAGTTCAGAAAGCTTTATTATTATTATAATTAATATATTAGTTTACGAATATGATAGCTCAAAAACCCATTTAGCCAGAGAGATGAAAGCTGTTTGCAGTAACATCAAATTTATAGATGTCTATCAAATTTTATCGAAATAACTATAGATGAATTATGTTTTTTCCAAAAAACTCCTTTTTGGAATTTTGCTCCTTTGTTTTTGAGCTCTCTCTTTCAAAAACGCATAAAACTATTGGACGAAATATTGTTTGTAGCTTTAACACAAAATTTGCTTATTTTTTAATCACATTTTTTGAATGAAATCTATTTACAAGAATTTTATTTTTCTGTTATATCTCAATGCAAGTGAATATAGTATATACAAAAATCTAAAGCTCTCGAAAAATACAGTTTGGTTCATTATTTTAACGTCAAAATTACAAATTTATCATCAGGATAATCTTCCGTCAGTCTTTTTGCATGCATGTGTCGACATTATTTGTATATAACACAAGAACAATAACACAAATAATTCGAAATAACACAAGATCACAATGGCATAAATAAATGAAATTTGGCATGCAACCTTGTTTCTTAAATTATAATTTTGTGTCAAATTTTAATTTCAGTCTGACAACAAAAAGGCATGTAAAATGCATACTTTATTTTCTTCATTACATTACAAAATGTAAAATGTTCCGGTGTGGAATCCTGGAAATAAAAATCTGAACACTTATGACACTTTCGGCTTACTGTGTTCAAAGTACCCAATTCTTACGTGGAAGAGCAGCGAAAATGGATAAAATTTTTATTAGGGAGTATACTAGAAAATTTCGAAAGACCACTTCATTTATTTGAATCTTGGCCTTTTCAAATTTTTTCTTCACAGCTTTCAATACAATTTTCCGGAAAATTTATAAATTTAACAACATTTACAATTTTACAAATCAGCGGTTTTCAAGCTGGAATTTTATAAATTAAGCAATGATCATGTATATTAATTTAAAAATTTACGCAATAAAAAGTATTTTTCTATTTTATTTTTTATCTTTATTTAATCATTTATTAATAATTAATTATAGTAAAACATGAACACGTTGTTCTTTAGCTAATATTTTGTTTCCATTTTTCTATCTACACTTTTTAATTGATATAAAAACATGCATTTTAATTTATGATGTATAAAAAATGCTTTACAGTTTATAAGTTTTTAAAATATGTATGTTAAATAAATATTTCATTTCAAAATTAAAATAAAATCTCAACCGGTATTTCTGTGTCTGTATGCATGTGTGCGTGTGTGTCCTTGTAATAATACCGTCTTGAAATAACTCCTCAGATAAAGAGAAGAAGAAAAAAAAAAGAAGAGGATTAGACCTTCTATAATTGTTCAAAGGATTCAAAATCAAACATGAGAAGGCGGTCAATGACCAGCTAATTAGAGCTCAGATTGGTGATAGAGAAAATGTAGCAGCTACTACTGTCAGGGAGAAAGACGGCCTTCAGCGACCGGAAGACAGAGCAGGCGTCATTAATCCGACTCCGAAGACACACGCGATGAAAGAGGATGCTTCAAAAAGTTAGGAACTGCAAAATGCATCAATTTACTGACCACGTCACTATTAATAAGTTGGCATGTATAAAGAGAATGATAAAATATGTGCAAGAGACGAAGTATAAGTTTACTTTAAATGATAGTCTTGAATATAGCCAAGAAAATAAAACATTTAGGGCGGGGAGGATGAGGGGTATGGCACTTTTCACTGATGGGGACGAAAAAAAAATGTCATACTCTGTTATTTCACTTATTAGGTATAAGATGATATTGATACTCCTTAACATCTGATAGTTTTGTAAAGGGTGTCCCAAAATTAACGCAAGATTTCAATTTGCGACCATTCGAGGGGTAAAGAATTGATAGTAATATTTAAAAAAGCCATTTGATAGCTGATAGTTTAGCGTTGGTAAAAATGGAGGGTTACATTATAGAACATAGTGATTTCATTGTTAAACAACATTTCAAAAATAATGAAAGTCTGGCGGATGAAGAATTGGCCCTGTAGATCGTATGGTTTAACACCACTGGATCCTTTTTCATGGTGGTATTCACCCACGCGTGAATGGAAGATGGAAATTCAACTCTGCATTAACTAAATTCAGAGAAATTTAGGCAAAATGGTCAATGGAAAATTTCGACAAAAGAGTGCGTATGTATCAGCAGTGCTATGGAGTCCATTTGCCCTATGTGTTATTCCATACATAATCCTATCCTGCGTACTTTACTAAAATATGAAAATTTAAAGGGAAAAAGTATAAATAAAGTAATAAAAATATAAAAATTTAAAGGGAAAAAAACTGTATTTTTTGTTAATTAAAATCACTCTATCTTTATTAACCCTATCTATCAGCTGTTAAATATTTTTTTTTATAAAATAAGATTGCCAAGATTAATAATAAATAATTTTTGTAAGTGCCAATGAGCCAATTTAGTAGTATAAAAATTTTTAAACTAAGATTAAGAAGTTATTGCACGAAATCTTGTATTATTTTTGGGACACTCTTTGTCTATTAAAGTCAGTAATCGATCTCTTATTCAACTGTAGGAATTAAGTGCCAGCTCTTGATGGATTATTTTTTAAGATAGTTTAATAGCTGTAAAGCCTATTATATCATTTCAGTTTGCTGATTAAATGGTATTTTATTTTTTAGCCTCTAATTTTAATTTTTTGACAATTGTTAAAAAATAAGAACTTTTATGGAGTTTAAAAATTTAATTTTCATTTTGTTTTTATATGTTTCGTCATATATTTAGATTTGAAAATCTGAATATTTCTTTGTGAGCATATTTTTTAAAATAGCTATATTCTGAAAGTTTTATTTATGTTAAAAGCTAAATACTGCCTCAATTTAATATTTTATGTCATGTTATTGTAGTATCACCTGACATAGTAATTAATATAGTATGAAATTGATCAGGGAGACTACCTATCAGTATCAATGCAGTCCAAGAACTGATACTATGAGCCTGATACATTTAATCTGTATCGGTTTCTTGTATCAGATCAGATTGATGAGGGAAAATATCAGGTTCATACAGTGTCATACAATCTTAAGATCTGAAAGCCGTTTATATTTGTTAAGACATTGATAAAAAAAATCATTCTTAAGGTGTGGGTTTGAATTACCTTTGCTACGTCATAAATAGCAAAATGTATGTATTAAAGAAATGAAATCGGAGTTTCCTACACTTGAATTTTGGTTCCGTTATACATTATTAGAATACTATGTAAGTCATTAGTAATCAGTATTGAATAGGTTTCTAGTGCCATGAAGGTCCCTAGTGACTGGCGAAGCCACGATTAATAGAAACATAATTCAAGTAAATTTTCAATGTTTCAAATTTTTCAATTCAGTAAAAGCTCTTTATTCGCAGGGGTATATGTTCCATAAATATGCCGCGAATACAGATACCGTGAATAAGGAATGGTAATTGATGTGGGATTATAGGGGATACTTTCCTGGGTGACAAAATAATATATATAAAAATTAATTTAATTGAAGTTTTTGAACGTTTTGATTAATAATCTTAAGGCTGAGGCAATGGTTTGAAGAATTTTGTAATTTTCTTTTGCTCGGCATTTTCAAAAGCTTCTTCAATTCAGACTGATACGCAGCAGTCGTATTAGCAATTTGCCTCTGTAAAATAAGGCTTCGTTCCATAGACGGATCAATGCTCATAAAGAAATTACAAAGCTCATTTGCCATTCTTAAACCTTCACTAAGATTTTTCAAATTAAATGGCATGTTTCCAGTGCTTGTTGAAGCCTCTTCTTCAATGGGCTGTGAATTTAACCTTTGCTCCAAGTCGGTTTCAGTCAGATCTTCATTTTGCGATTCAAGCAATTCCTGAATGTCACTTGATTCTGTCTGTTCGAACCTATCTCGTCCTATTCCATTCGCGATTTCGGCTGTGTTTGCAGTTTGCATTTAACAACATACTTTAGACAAAGTTGTAATAAGATCGATTTTACTTTTTTTTATTAGTCCATTTGACAGCCTTTACAAAGGATATTGGGTTGGATACCTATTGGAATCCTTTTATTATTACATATGTACTTATTAGATTCGCGAATAAAGAAATTTTTAGCCGCGAATATAGAAATTTGGTCGCATTTTTTAAATCCGCGAATAGTGAAAACGCGAATAAGGCGCTTTTACTGTATTATCAAATCATTGCTAAAATTGTACGAAAAAATTATTGCAACAAGGAATCTGCTGATATAATAAATGATTGCATTTTGGTGCCATGGGGTTACCAGAGACTTTTCAGAAATATAAATGCATTGCGAACGACTACAAAAATGTTATAATTAATAGTTATTAATGATAATTCAATGAAGAAAAATTCAAGTTGATTGCAAGGGCAAGCCATGTGATAATAGCTCGGTATTCAATGTGTTAACGTTTTTCATAAAAAAATCAGATAAAAACTTAAGAAATGAGAGAAGTGTTTAATTTATTTAAAAGTTTAAATTAATTTGAGAAAACTATTTCAAGAATAGAATAAAATTACCGTAAAAAAGAAGTTTAAAATGTTTAATTTTAGATATTTTTTTTATCTGTTCATACCCATTTAATATTATTTTTGATCATTTTACTTAGATTCTGTTGTAAAATATTATTTAATGTTAATGTTTTTGACGTTACTGTTTTCAGTCACTGAAAACAAAATATTACTTTATCCTACCTAAAACATAATTTTACTATCGAAAGCTCTGAACACGGATTCGCGAAATATTTTCTTCAATTTTTAATCTCATTCTAAAGGAATATTAAGTACATGGTGTAAATACGTCAAAACATTGAGCTTAAGTATTCTGGTTTTTATTCAATAGTAATATGTAAGATTTACGTAGCGGAAATAATATCAAAGTAAATTCAATTTATTTTCGTAAGTGCATGGCAACACACAATCCTTTCCAGAAATTTTTTTTAAAAACCGTACCATTGTAACTTTTCAGAATTTAAAAGGGCAAACTAAAGAAAAAGAAAAAGCACTAATCAATATTTTAGGACTTCCCGAGTACCAGGTCTTGATATTGTCAATTTCTATAGTCACCGAAGTGAACTACTGGGCTTAGTTACTGTTCGCGTTAGATTCCCCAGACTAGCATTTAGCTAAGGGATGGTACGTAGAAAGAGGAGCGGTTCCAAGAATAATCTGAATTCACCCTTTTTCTGAATACAACGATTTAATTTCTTATCTCAATCTTTTTTTGATGAAATAAACTTTTCCTAAAGCATGCACAAAAGCACTGAGGGTTTTATAATCTGAGAACGAATAGTAGTTAGATTAGGAACTGCTTACGGGCGTTGGACTTTGGGGGGGGGAAATGCAGATAAATCTATTTAAAAATGTTATTATACTGGTTGTCTAATAAATATATTTTTAAATAATATAATTTGATTTAATTATCCAATACAGTGTTTAAAAGCACTAAATGTCTACTTAAATTATAGCGAATACAAATCTGGATATTTGAGTCATAAGAAATAAAAACTGTGTATTTTGAGTCATAAGAAATAAATAAAAACAAATATAAAACATGCTAACATTTTTATAAAATGAGTTTTAAACAAACAGCTAATATGCTGTCAAGTTAAAAATTTTATCGAAATGTTAAATTTAGTCAACCAGTTTATTAAAAAAATGAATCTTATAATATACACTGATTTGGGCCTTAAAACGCCTCCTCTCTCTCTCTCTTGATACTTCCTTCTGTGCTTTTTGTACTATTATTGTTATTCATTAACAATTAGTTATTTATATGATGCTATTTGTTGTAAGTGCTGTTTTTGTGAACGCTTTAGCTATATTTTATCATCTGTGGGTTTATGTTTTCGTATAAAATAAAAGCACCGTTGTTATCATGTGGGAACATGATGTTTTCGTTTTGAGGTTTTTGAAGCCTCAAAATTCATAGCCACAAATTGTTGAAGCCTCAATATGAGTAGGTAACAAATTGGCGATTTATCGTTTTTCATTCATCAATTTTTCGCTTTTAGGGTTATAAGAAAATGTCACATTATCGAAGAAGGATGTCACATTACCGCCAATTAAAGTTACAACTTTATTCCTAAATTATACATTCCCTGAATATTTACGAATTGTCTTAGTTGATTCAAGTCATTGACCAGTTTAAATCTGTTTAAAACAGTTAAGAGACTATCAGATTATGTATAAATCGGTATTTAAATAAATAATGGTTTTTTTTTTTTTTTTTTTTTTTTTTTTTGCATATTAAAATTGGTCGATCTCCAAAACTTAGTTTACCAGTTAGAAAAATTGAAATTGAAAATGAAAATTTAATGTTTTATTGCTTCATTAAAAAATAAGAAATTTCATTTAAGTGATTGAAGTATTTGAGAAAAATTTAATTGATTGAATTATTTGACAAAGAAAAATATTTTTGGCATTTTCAAATTAAATCCAAAGGTTTAAAATTTCATTTTCTTTTTCTTAAAATGGAAATCCATTGTGCACGCGTTTTGCGAATTGTGAGACAAACATTTAAAAATAAATGATAAAACTGCCACTGATCGAAATTTGAATCATAAGACTAAATACTGAAAAAAAAAAAAATCCGTTTTGAAGACATAACTGATAAAGCTATAATCATTATTTGTTCTGTCAATCATTTCGATACAAAGTGTAACATAATCAGCGGCCTCCATTGAATTCCTCTTGTAAGTTTCGATTATACTGCATTTGTGTTTGTGTTTAAAATTGAAAATTGTATACTATGAGTTTGTTTTTTTTTACTTTGTGTAGTAACAAGGGTTAATAATATTTTCATTGAATTAGACAATTTACAATCTCAAGTACGTAAGTGTCTTAACTTTCAGTATCCAAAAAATTATGGTAATAATTTCGACAAATACAACAATGCAACATTATTTGAAGCAAAACTAACTAAATGAATGAATTATTTTTTAAGAACTAACTCCTATTTAATAACATGGATTAATAATGTTTTCATTGGGTTGGACAATTTACAGTCTCAAGTACACAAGCATCTTAACTTTCAGTATCCAAAAAATTATGGTAATAATTTAGACAAATGCAACAATGCAACATTATTTGAAGCAAAAATAACTAACTAAATGAATCCTTTTTTAAAAAGTAATTCCTATTTTTATACAATTTTAAAAAAGGCGGGAAAGTAAATTTTTTATCATATCTTAATGTTAAACATTCGTGTATTCGTCATCCGATTGGCGAACTTTTTAGTATGATGTTTATGAATATAAAAACGATTTACGAAGAGAAAAAATAAATTCTGAAAATACTTTCATTATTTAAAAAATTTCCTTTAATTCAAGGTTTTCTCCCTCTTTAATTATTTTCTAAATTTACATTATTCATGACCACCAAGTGCATATTTTTACTTAGGATGCAATAACTTGTTTTCTTCTTCGGGTTGTAAGTCCTTGAGGTAACATAGAAATTACCTCAGTTTTCGAAAAAGGATTTATATTGATAAAATAGCCAATCATATGCGAAGGTTTTTAATGACATTATTATCTTTACACTTTTATTTATTTAATTAAATTAGACAACAAGTATTCAAATATTAAGTTGAAATAATTGAACCAGATTCAAAGTTATAGCTCACATAAAAAATAATACCTTGAAATGTATACCTGTTGTATCGAATACCTGTTACAGAAAAATACTGAAATGCATTTAGAGTTAAACTTGATAGCACATATTGACAAAAGTTCAGCAATGAAAAAAGGCAAATAGAATATTCATATTTTGGTAAAAAAAGTAGATAATTGTACTTTGTACAATTTACTGTCTTACATAGACCCCTGGGGGCACCTTGTATTTGAGGATAAGATGCTTCCGATATAGTGGATCTCGCCAGCCCGAAGGGTTCAATAAAAGTGAGGGATATGGTTTCTCCCATCCCCTTTTGATGGGATGCACTTCCTACGGGAAAGGTTGTACCATGGCCGGTGATGTCTCTTAGGATTCAGCTACAATTCCGCCAGTGTTATTGTTGCAGTGATCCGGTCATTTATTATTTATTTGTAAGTGCCTTTGGGCAGGACGGAGAGTCAGTAATGTGGCTTACTGTCTTATATATGTATAAAGCCAACGCATTAATAGCAGCTGTTGTAAAGATTTCAAAACCTTCAGAGTTTTATCAAGATAGATATTCTAATATCTTGAACTCTGTTTAGAGAAGTGGTACGAATTTGTATAGAAATAAAAATGAATAGTTTGTTCTCAATGGAAATCTAAAATATTGAAACGATTTTCTGTAAAATTTATTCATAAAATATTTCTTTGCTTTAAAATTTAATATGGAACAGATAAAACATATCTGAAAAAAATTATTATTTATTTTAACTATATTTCTATGTTGAAATGTAATTTAAAGAATAGATTATTTTATCTTTAGTATTGCCATTTCTATTGATTAAAAATACTTTAAACATTTAAAATCGTTTTATTCAATTTTGTTCCCGAGTTATTTCTCAAAACCACTAATTAAATTTCAGAAAAAAAACTTTTAAAAATAGTAATACATTTTTTTTGGGTAAAAACTATATTTCGGAAGTATTTAAAATATCTTTAATCAACTTGTAACATTTCAAGAGGCTATGAAATTTTAAAAAAATAAATAGAATTGATAGTCTCATTTGAACAGTTGCAAATAGAAGGAAGAATGTGTGCATCATAAAGTTTTAAACAATAATATTTTTATATAATATATGTTAAAAATCAGTTTAAAACGATTTTCACCGTAAGAAAACTAAGAATGCAGCAAAAAAAAAATAATAAAGGAAATAAACAAAACAAGAGAATTTATCAGTGCATTTCATTTCTGCTGCCAAATTTAAGGAGTTCAAATATCATAGTATGCTTAACGTTCACCTAAAAAGAGAAAAATTATCCTACAGTTAGAGAAAGCACTTTTTTGTCATTATTATTATTATTATTATTATGCTCAAGATGATTTAAAATAAGGAGACAGAATGCCTTTGATTTATCGGGACTATTTTAACTTATCGAATAAGGAAAACATCTTGGATGTGTCACAAATTTTAATTATAGGTTAATAACTAGTATTAAAAACATTCTTAAACTAGTAATTTTTTTAAAAAGTAGATTAAAATTAAATTTTGACAATCCCATTTTTACTATTCGTTTGATATGTGGATTAATTGAAATGACCGTTTTTTGATTCTATGTTTTGCCTCAAATAAAACACACAGAATTACTCTGTTTTTATATTTTCAGGTAAATCAGCAACCTTTGACAATCGCTTGTGTTCGTTAGGAATATAATTTTCTTAATTATTAAACAATTTCCTATTATAGCTACGAAATGCAGGACTATTCAAACTTGCATTGTTATTAATTTATTAAACAGAAAAATATGCTCATAGAAAAATAAAAATTAATGAGAAAATGAATTTTTGCTATGCAAGTTTTCAAAATTAAGTATAAATCACTGAAATTGCCATGATGTTAAATCAATTGCAGAATTTGTCAGTTATTATTTGGAACCAGTAGAAATGGCCATCATCAAACTTTTTCACGAAAATCCCAGAGAACGCCTCGGCAAAGCTCTGGCATTCAATAATTACAAAATATTACCTTTTGGTGTGAATTCAGCAATTTTCTGAATCTATCGTGTCATATTTGCCAAGTTTTTTGGAAGTTAATCTTTGGTATACGGTTAATAATATCTGAAATTCACATTTGTATATTAGATACGTTTTTCCTAACTGAGTGAAAAAAAATTTTTGACACAAAGTTACACTTGCAGCTACAAGATTACATACCAAATTTCATATATTTAAGTCATTGCATTTTTAAGTTACCTGTTTACATGTTTCTGAAAGTATAGACTGACAGATTGTCAAGCCGTTTTTATATCTGATTCAAAATTTGATAGATGTCTAGTTCTTCGTGAACTCAACAGCCTGTTGCAAAAAGGCAAACACGGCTGCCTGGAACACGGACACTTTCTAGCCCCCACAACTCCCTTCCAATTCTTTATTCTCATGACAGTCTGGTCTCTTTCCACATAAAGGAGGTGTTCCTATGGCCCAGGATCCCATAGTTTTTTTTTAAATGGATGTTTTGAAATCTTTGTTGTTAGGACTTCTCCAGGTATGGCCGAGACATCTTAACCTAATGCTCTAGATAATCAATAATATCAGTGATTGCTTATATAAATTATATAATTCAAAATTGAATCCGCATCACTAAAATGTCTACACAACAAATGGTAAATCTGGGTATCAAATTTTATTAACTTATCTTATTTTGTAGTTACCGTGTTAATATTTATTCAAACAACAGGGCAGATAGATTTTTTGTGGACATCCTGCTCAAAATATGCTAGAAATCTTCAAATTTGACGTAAAGACCATATACCAAATTTCATATTTCTAGCTGACTGAGTTTTTTTAGTTATATTTGTAGGAGACCCTTTGTTTTCAGAAATGTGTTTTTCGAACACGAGGAGGTCTAAAATAAGGAGATTCATCAAAATCATCATTTCGAATTTTTTGACGATTACAATACTTTCTCCGTGTTAATAAAATAAAAATCTGTTAACTACAATAAACCTGTTTAAATTAGTGTGCAGAGAAAAAAAATCGCATCTTAAAATCTGATTATGTATTTTAGAATATTGAATGCAATTTTATTTTAGCATGGAGTTATTATTTCAATATTTTTTTGAATTTTTTTTAATCACGTTTAATTTAAATTTTTTAATCAAATAATTTAAATCACGTTTATGATTTAATTAGCATTCGAGTTAAAAAAATTATTCTATTCATATATAGGTATTTTCAAAATCCCCTAAACACGCATCTGCCAAACATCTGACAGCCGTTTTTCTTTTCCTTTTCACTTTTAAAAAGATCTGAAACATTTTCTTGCTCCTTTCATAAAAGTCAAATCATAGATTCTGGTTCAAATTAGGTCAATGAGTGCTTGTGTCAGAACAAGCAAGCCATTCGGACTCTGCTTTTAAAATTCTGTGAAAGCCCATTAAGAGCAATATCTTCATGCCGGGTAACTCAATTCCAGCACCATCATAGCCAGCACTTAATTCAAGGCTTATCTTCGACACTCTCGACCAAGATTAAGGTCATTCTTCTGTTACTTGATAACATAAATGTACAGCTACATTCTTTATTTGGTTCTTTGACTCTTGACTTGAGGTGTCACGCGGCTGCGACATTTTCGTTTTATGTTAAACTCTATTACGAAAATGATCAAATCACTGTTGAAATTTTACTTGTATTTAGTAAATAATTTTTAATTATAAAAATTGTTAAATATTAAAATTTATTTATTAAATATTATTTTATTTAGTAAGATAGATAATAATTGGTTGTAAATATTTTTAGAGAAATGTGTACACTTTTTAACATGCGATTTGTTATTTGTAACTTCTTTTATAAGCTAAACTATCCATTTATTACAATAAACAATTTTGTTGATTTTTTTAGTTCCAGAAATATATTTTAAAAATTAGTCGACTTTCACAATTTGCCTATTATCCGGAACAAATTGTAACAATTAAAAAATATTTAAAATTGTTTTTCCCTTATCATTATTTTGTTAATTGAAATATACATGGCATTTGGTAATTATTATTATAAGGTGGAATATAAACAAATTATATCAAGTGACTTAGAGTAAAATAAAGGTAATATTATTTAATCAATAAATATTGAAATTTGTGTATATCAGAATTGAAGTTAACTCAAACAAATGCTACACTACTTTACCTATTATACAATTTAGATTTTGCAAATTAATTATTGAACTCATTCTTCCCCATCGGAATTTGAAGTCCCGATGGTCTCTCTGTAATTTTTTTTCCATCGGGACTGGAGTATGTTCCTGGTTTGTGTTTCATCGAAGAATCCCCTGTAAAATGATTCAGGTGTAAGCTAAATGTATCAAGGATAAACGTCTTTCCCCTGGTGTGGTGTGGAACTAGGGAAAGTTGTGTTAACTCAGGCACAATCTGAATTCTATCCAAAATTACGCGACTTATCCCGAAATAATTCTAACATTGCTTTCAAACATGAGAATTTAATATTCTGAAATATATCATTCTTTTTCAGAATGAATATATTAGTTCAAAATCCTTTTTTCCCACCTTTTTATTTTATTTTATGTTTTGGTTTCCTTTCTTAAACTTTTCTCTTTCTATTATCATCCCCCTCCCCCCCCCTTTTTTCCCTTTCTGGGTGGTACCCGGCGCATTGCTGCCACACAAGAAATAATCTTGGAAATATAATTTGGAATTTAAATAGTTATCTTTTTTAAATAAGAGTGATAGGAAGAATAATATTTATTTTCTGGACGGTAATGAATACTTATACTGAAATGGAAGGATATATAAAGAAGAAGCATAAATAGTATTTAATCTATTTTTATTATTCTATTTTACTAACAAAAATTCTTTTTTATGTATTAGATTTGTGTATTCTTTTAGAATTATAAAGCTTGGTGTACTTTCAGAATGATAATGAAAGAAACTATTTATTGTTTCCTGTGATTCGATTAATACTAGTTTCGAATTCTCAAGTTTAATGTTAAAAATGTCATACAAATATTTTCTTTTAAAATTGATTAAACATAGAATACATGTTTATACCGTCTTTAATATAGTTGAAAATATAATTTTTTGAAAACCAAGATCGTACAAAATTATTTGTACTATAATATTTTTGGAAGTTACTGCAAAAAACGTTAAAATTTTATTAAATGTTTAGTTGTAATTTCAAACCTATATCGCACACTCTCTAATAAAACTATTACCTCTGAGAAAGACTTACATTGCATTTACATACAACAGCTCCGAAATATCAACGTCTAGCTTGAATTTAGTATCTTTACTGAATCTGTTGTGTCTCCTCGGCGAGTTACTTGGTGGTTAATCCATGCTTAATAGATGCGGCGAATAGATCGGAAATTATTGTTTTTTTATTTAGATAATTGTATTATGCCTATAATCTTCGCGTAAGTGCACACAATATGATGTCGAAGTTTTATCTGAATCGGCAGCGCAAAAGACATATACAGACAAACATTCATTTTTAATTACATAGATTACGTATTAGATAGCTTTAATATGCCTCTAACCATTCCGTAACTGCAAGTAATAAGTAGTCGAAGTTTTATCGGAATCGGATGAGTAGTACGGCAGCGCATAAGAGACATACAGACAAACATTTTATTTATATAGATTTAAAAGTCATTTTCTTTTTTCTCTATTTCTTCATCAGATGTGTATACTAAGATTTAATTTTATCCTTTTTATTTAAGAAAGGAATTAAAAATTGTAATATTAAATGCAATTTTTATTTTGAGATAGATTCGATTCTTGAGTAATCAAATTAATATTTTAAGCAAACAAAAAAAAATCTGTGTACCGGAATCACACTCAATTGAAAAAACTCCTCGAGATTTTGTTAGAACTAGCTCTATCACATAGTTTCGGATATTTCTGTTGATTTATAAAAAAATATTGCATTAAGAGAAAAATTACAGTAACTTGAAAAAATTTAATACACATATAAAATAAATTAGTTAAAAAAAATTTAAAAACGATCCACTAACCTGTCTTTAATTAAAGTTTAAGAGATCTTTTTTTTTTCTTTTTCATTTATGAGCTAAGCGAAATTTCTATTAACTTCTTACTACCGTTTTGGCAGAGTATTGATTGTGTTAACTTTATAGAGTTCGTTTTATAAATTATGTTTAGCAAAAAATGTTTATTAAAAATCTTATAAACCACTGTGTAAAATTAGTGTTGCAACTAGCCCTGCCTCCCCTACTAATCATTTGTAGAAAAATATAATAAATATTTTCAAAAAAGTAAAAGTAAACAAATAAAATGAATAATTTAATAATTGAATAGTCTTGTTTGTATTAGGCATCATATGTTAAACAATCACGTAAAAACAGTCTTTAATCTTGATTGAATCTGAAATTTCGAATGAAAAAAAAAGTTCCCATATATTTGAAATGATTAAGAAAATCAAAGAAGGCATCCGGTCACAAAAATGTCCAGTCTCGTTAATTTTTATGCATGAATTAGAATATTAGAAAAGGTTTATTTTTTATTTCAAATTTTTAGATTTTATGAAATTTACTTTTGAACTATAATATTTTCAAAAATTACAAAGCGAAAAGGGATTATTTTTTAATTAATTAAAATTTTAAAAAGAAATTTCTTGTAGTGTGGGCATTTCTACGTTTTAAAATATATTTCTGCTAAATTTGGTAGCATATGGTTGGCCAATAAGATGCCATTTATGGGCAAGTGCGAACTTCTGTCTTGATGCTTGTTTAAAATTATTATTTTTTTTTTATTGGGTTGTTCGGAAAGTCATTTCGTATTTTTTTGTCAAAATGAAAAGAAATTTTCGTTTAATGAATAAATTATTTATTAAATTATAAAATTGCCATTCTGGTCTAATACCTTTTGCCATATTTTTGGTAGTAACATGATTACACGCTCATAAAAGTTTTGGTCTTTGCTGTAAAAAAAAACTGATCGAGGTGGTTTTTGGCCTCCTCATTTGAAGGAAAAATTTTGCAAATCAGTTCTGGTACTGATGTACTGTTAACACATCTTCTCCACACATATTGGCTAATTTATTTCTGGCTTAAACAGCATTTTTACCTTTTATAGCAAAAAAGAAAAAAATGACGAAAATGCTGTTTATTGCTCTCCATATTTAAAAGGGCACCATCCAAAAACTACTGCGAAGAATCAGCTGCACTTTTTCACACTCAAGTCTTGCTATATCAGCTCTTAAAACATAAAATGATTTTGCAGTTTAAGTATGAAATTGGGTGCGAAAAATGCAATTAAATCCTTTGTCAGGAAAAAACGAAATTACTTTCCGAACAACCTAATAGTTTCATGGTTTATTTTCGAATAATATTAGTTATAAATAAACTTATGTTAAATTGAATTTCCTTCCATACTAATTGAGGAAGATTTTAATAAAATCTAAACTAATTTAATAATCATAAAGCATGGAATTTATATGATACGAAAAGGCATTTTGAGTTCTGTGACTTTCTCAGTACACGAAAAATTTATGTATGCTGTTTTGCGAGCCAAATATTTACATTTATAGCATTTAAAATCTCTTTATAGATAAGTGTATATAAAAAAGGGAAATTACTAATAATAAAATTTGAAAAAATTACAATAATAAGTGTTGTGACCGAAAGGGCGTCAAAGTTTTAATTATGTCAGGGTAGACAATTAAAATCAATAAATCATGCCAATTTAGTTAAAAAATACATTTAATGACATGAAAGAGCATGATTTACACGGCGACAAAACTATTGAGGACAATAACATTTAACATATATGAATTAAAATAATACTCTGAGACTACATCATGCGTTCGCTTCCAAGACATGGACTGATTGTTCATGACAACGGCAGCTAAAGGACCGAGGAAAACAGTTACGGTAACAGTGTTAGAAATTCTATAACATATGAGTTAATACGATATATTTATTTCATTGACAATGTTTAAGGACTGAATTATTTGTTAATATGTAATGATTTGCCGTAAATTTTTATCTGTAATTTGATTAACTCTACAGAATCATGCCGTTCTTAGAATTTTCAGTAATCAAATATGTATTTCTTGTCTAAGCGTAAAAATCTATCAGAAGAATGCTCATCATCTGATTTGTTCGTAATCATAACAGTTTGTTAGCCAGTTACTTTGTGTAATAGATTCCTCATCCAGGTTGGTTCATCTTCCAACTTATGATTTTTCTCCGTTAGCATTCAATTATTAACATAGTTTCTTTTACAATCGAAAACCTTTGAAGCCCATAATTTCACATTTTTAATTTTTGTATATGATATTTTTTCGTAACAAATAACTATGTTGACCTATTGTATAACAGAGGATAATTGTACTTATTGCAGTCGATTACTTTAAAATATTTTTTTACTCTTAAAATTTTTAAAATATCCTACTTAAAAATGTGAAATTTTGTTAAATATTAAGATTTACAGAATCAACTGATGTGAATGCCTGTATTTAGATAAAAGTTAACTTTTCTTTACTTTAGATAAAAGAAAGAAAATTCTGTAAGAAACTTTTCTCTAAGTACGACAATCGTACTATGAGACTATATTAAATCATTGCCGGCCTGAAAATTTTCTCAGCAATTAAATCTTATAAAAAAACTAAGAGTTTCCAATTCACAATTATCACTACACAGTTAAATTTTCCTATCTTCTCGATTAGGAAACTATTCTCAATTTTTTCACTTCCGGGTGACTTTTTTAAAATTCCGGTTATTAGAAGGTATTTAAAATCGCGCCATTTTAAACATAGAAAAAAAACATGGAATAATTTTTTAAATCTTTTACAAATTTATTTAATCATTTTTTTAAAATCTGGAAAAAGCTTCCATCCTTATCATAAACACACATAGAAAGGAAAGCAGAACCCACTACCAAAATAAAAAATAATCTCGTGCTGTGGGGACTGAAATTTAAGATATTTCAATTGGCCGTAAAGTATTGTACAAACATTTCCATTTATTTAGAAATTTTGAAAGAAAAGAAAAATTACAATCTAAGTATAAAATGCCCAAAATATTAATGATTAAGGATTTATTCGTATTTTTTAAAACTTTTATTTAAATTTATGGAAGGGAAATTTTAAAATCCCATAAGAGCATTAAAAAAAATATTTTTCTTTATTCTTTTTGCCAGATTTGATACAATTTTTATTTTGATTATAGTTCAACAACAATGGCTGTTTTTGAAAACAAATGCAAAAATTAGTTTTAAGGCTAAAAGGCTTCAAAATCATTCGACAAAGTAAACATTAAAATGGAACAAATAATATTTTAAAAAATTATTTTCTGGTGAAATTCATTCATTCACCGCATTAAATAAAACGTATTACAATCCCAAATCATTTAAATTTATATGTTTTTATACCATCTCTTAATGACCCGGATCTTAATTTTCTGAGGAAAAAAGAAATAAAAATACAGGAAGAAATAGAGTTTTCTAGTAATGCCATTAATGGATCTGGAATGCTGAGCTATTCCTTACAAAGAAAGATGAACTTGTTTCTCACGATTAACGATTTTATTGCTGTAGTAAATTGCGAAGGATTAAAATGCCTTTTCGTAATCCAGGCACATTCATTCAAATACTACCAACTTCTACGCACAAATGAAAATGCACCATTGCCACCACAGATTTATTTTGACTTTTAAGATCTTGTTTCTTGTTTGAAATAGTTTGGTATAAACATCAGAAATATATTATTTTGTGTAGAATATTCCCTATTGGCATCGTAATATGAATGATTAAAAAAATTCATTAACCAGACGGAGTGGTCGCCGCAAAACTTTCTTACATACTCTCTAATAAAGTGTTCTTTCAGGGAACATCTTACACAGCAATGGTGTATAATTACGACATATTAAACTTGGGCGTGAATTTGGCACTTTTATTGAGTCTATCGTGTAATCTTTAACACATTTTTTTGACAATTAATCGCTGGTATTCTGAAATAGAATTTGGGTTTTAGTCGCATTCTTCCCAACCGATTGAAATAAAAATTTGACACAAAACTATACTTGCAGTCACAAAATCCCATACCAAATTTGATATATTTAAATCATCGCTGCTTTGTATCTCTACTAATAATGAAGATGAATACGTGTGTTAGTCCACTACAGGTCACACCATTTGACTTACAGCTACTAAATATGGCACACGTATAGTTTGGAGAATGAAAATGTGTATCTTTGAACGATTTTTATTAATTTTGGTTTTAATGACTAAAATTCAAGTTGGATATTGGCATTTCTCCTTCATAAGTTTCGAAAAAAAAATGAGTCATAATATTATAAAATTCAAAAAATTGTATTTCTAATGATACCAATTTAATAGTCATGTTAATTTTTGCTGAATTTTGACAATGTTTTAAAAATATTTTCTATTTAATTTCCAACATCTTGTTGCATTGAAGTTCAAATGATTTTATTGTGTTATCATTGACCATTTTCATTCCATTATTGAAAGTTAAAGAATACGGATATTTTTAATACTATCTATGTTATTTATGAGAGGGATAAAAAGTGTCATAACAATACTGCAGCATTTAGAAGACTGATGAAGGCTTTTAACAACGCCATGACATAGGACAATAAACAGAACTAAAGTAAGACAATTAAAATAATATGGCTTCAGAGTCAGACAATTTGTCAGAATCATCAACTTATGTCAAAGAAATCAAATATAATCTATATTGACAGCCGAATTAGTCGTCTGAGGTGACTTATAAAGAACAAAACCGAATATTCATTTTTCTCGAATTTTATTCAATCTATTGAAACTTCGACTTGCTTAATGCAGTAGACTGGAATGATTCATGTTCCATTCGAAACAATAACAATGAACCTTTCTTTATCTTTTACATAATTTTTTTCACCTAGAAAAATGAAAAGGAATCAATTCATTAGTATCAATAAATTAAATTTATTCTTTGTAAGTGGAAAGAATAAAGCAAAAAAAAAAAAAAAAAAAAAAAAAAAAAAAAAACCCCTCTGATTCATGAGAAAATTTCATGCTAATTCATCATCATAAGTAATGATGATGCATTTAAATGTTTTCCTAATTTCTCTATACTTGAAAACATTATTCCCATAAAATAAATAAGTACAAATTGATGGGAAACTATCGAATACAATTTAATCTGCATTTGCAAATGCAGTAAATTTTCAACTACTAGTCTAAAACGGCTTAGTTTAATTTAGTCGCATTAATGCTCCACTTGGAATAAACACATGCGCCATTTAGAAACATCCCTTACATTTTTTGAGTTCTATCAGATAACGAGAAAGACACTTGGGTAGGAACCAATATCTTCACATTTCCACACAGCATTAACGGGCAGGCATCTGACTCATAATACCAGATGTAGCATGAATCAGGTCCACATACACACGTATCTTCACTGGAAGCGGGTTTTGAACCTGGAGCCCTCCAGGTCTGAAGCTGAAACTATATCATTATTATTTACTTTCATCATTATCATTAGACTACTACTGCATCAGGTAATGTGATGAAAAAGTTGAACGCCAAAAAAGTGAGATAAGTCGGAATTAATTCTATAAATATTCCCTTTCTAACCATTTAATGATATTGAAATAAATTTTATATCAAAATAACTTCTTATTCAAATTTTCTGATATCTTATTTCAAGGGTTAATACTTAGGGTATCCGACTACGTTAAAAACACTAGTCATCTATTACACTGGTGAATTTTTTAAAATTGTTATTTCTTTTATTTCAGACTTTACCCTTTATATTTCCTAAGAAAAGGAAGGCCTGGCATATCATCCAGGGTTACATATTTTTCAGCTAAATTCTGACTTTCATTTCAATTTTTTCTAAACTTTAATTCTCATTAAAATTCACCACCGTTTACATTATATCTCAAGAACTAATAGAGGTATTTACTTAAAAATTTCAGCGTGTGTTTTCAATAATATGGGCAATAAAATGGACTAAAATTTTTATTGTTGGTGGAATACTTTTTCATTTATAGGTGGTTTTAGAAAAATTAAGTTGTAAATTGATAGAAAAATGCGTATATACGCATATTTTTACCCACAATTTCTTTGCATCTCAAAATGTTTCTTAGATTTTGATTCACTTCATTCTACATTATATTCTATAACTTGCGTATAAAAAAAATAGGATTGCTGTATTATAATTTTGTGTAGAGTGTTAACTGTTTTGGTTAAATTTTATTAAAATTATTACAAATATTTCCTATTGCTCAAAATATCTGTTTGAATAATTTCTTTTTTGTATTTATAGTATTTTGCATTATAATTTACATACATCTAAAAACTCTAGTTTTTGATAGTTTAAAAAAAAAGATTTTTCAAACATTTTCCTTCGGATTAGTTGGATATCTTAATCAATATTTGTTGTGCAGCAAACTAATTGTATGTTAAAAAATTAAGGAAAAAAAAAGTACAATAATAAAAATTAAATTACTCACATTTTAAGATAAATTTTATGTTTACTTAATAGCAAGGAGTAGAAAATTCTATACACTGAATAGCACGAAAGCATGTATTTTTAAACTAACTAAACGCGAACTTAAATTGCAGTTTTAAAAAATAATTGATAATTTTATCTCTTTATTGACATATCGTTAAACTAAAAGATAAATTTGTCAGATAAGAGAATAAAAACTAACATTCCTTTTATTTTTGGAAAAGTCTAATGCTAAAAGTCTAACACAGAATCAAATTTTTAATGGGATCAGATATTATAATCCGAATGTCGAATCTAATATAATACTAACGGTAACTTTACAAGGGGAAATGTGACTACGAAATAGATCGTGTTTTGTAAAATATACTTTAAAAATTTTCATTTGACATATACATCACACACACACATTTTCTCCTTTACTATTAGTAGAAATCTAGATCTTAAGGGAAATATTTTTTTCTTGCACTAGAAAGCGAACGATTTCATATCAAAAGAAATTCAAAAACTCATGCGAAACCACGAAAAATAATATTACATTTTTTTAGCACTTATAAGTCATTTTTTAAAATTCAAATGAAGAAGCTCTTAGTGAGATTTTAGAATTTATTTCACAACATTTATTTTTAATTATTGGTACTTACTTCATTTTTTTGACTAGTGCCCATGAAAAAAATTCCTTTCTAATAAAAACTTATTTAATAATTATTGAAGGAATTTCGGATGTTTAAATTGGATTTTATTTGACAATCTGATCTACTAAAGATTTTTTTCAAGAAAAACTATTAGAACACATTTCGCATTAATTTGTAAGAATTGAATGTAATTATCTGAGGTTTACAAGCATTTTTATATTTCTGTACCTTCGAGTGACTGTAAAAAAACATTATCTTCTGCAAGAAATAGTTTTATTTCATGATATAAAAAAGAATAACGAAGAAGGGAAAAAAAAAAGTAAGGAAAGTAAAAATGATCACAAGAGATCCGTTATCGCAATATAGGAGCTCTTTTCAACGATGAAAAAAAGTCAAGTCATCCTAGATAACTAAAGCTGGTATAGACAAAACTTTACACAGCCATATCACACAGATAAGATAAGTTGGATCTTTATTTAAACTTTGTGCTTATTTGTTGTGACAATGAAAAAAAAAAAAAAAGAACTAAGCCAGATTATTCCGCCATCTTATCACTGAAAACGAGTGATTAATGATTTTAGTAGAAAGTGTCAAAAATTCTTTTCCGATAGAACATTAATATCAATATATATTGATGAATTTCCACATTTTAGACCTCACTGAGTTCGAAAAATACATAATGGAAAATGTATGATAAAAATCACTCAAAAACCCTTTCAATTAGTCGAATGAATTTGGTATATCGTCTTTACATCAAATTCGTCGATTTTTGTTAAATTTTGACACAAATCTATTCTGAATTCTGTTCCTCCAGCTATTTGAAAATAAGGACGATAATTACAAAATGAAAAGAGCTGGACGGATAAAATTCAGTACAAAGATTTAATATCTATTTGGAAGACATTTATCACATTTTTAGCAAAATGTAATATGAATTTGGACCTTTATCTATTTGTACTTTCAAAAACATGTAAATGTGATGACTAAAAAAAAGCATTGATTGAAATAAATAAAATTTGGTATAAGATTTTATGTCTTCAAACGCAGTTTTATGCCATAATTTTGTTAGAAGAATGCGTCTGAAGAATTAAGTTAGTTAGAAGAATGCGTCTGAAATCCAAAAAACAAATTTCGGAAAGAATTAACAGCCTGCCAGAGATTCTTTGCCAAATTTAGTTTAGTTATATTAAAATCCGGTTTTAAAGCGACACTAGGGCTAATTTCGGACGGACCTCGTAATTTTGAACAGCTGTCAGATGATGACGAGGACGAAACCTGAACTGCCGCAATTCTTTTCGTACCACACCACACCAGTAACAGGACATATAGCTCAGATGTTTAACCCGTTTGCACGACGGATATTTGGTGGAATCGGGATTCATCGCCAAAAAATTCGCAAAGGATTACAAGACAGATTCTATAAAAAAGCTTCATTCATGCCAAAGCTTAATATTTTGTAATAGTTGTAAACCCATGTTATGCAAAGCGTTATCTGCCTTATCCAAGATTCACAATTTATTTCCGGAATGGTAAGAGATAGCATCTATATTAAAGAGTATGCAAGAAAGTTTTGGGGAGCCCACTCCTGCTCTTTTAAATTAATAGAGGCATGAATAAATGAAAAGAAATGTGATCTTTCGGGCTTATATACATTTAACCTGACATCGTGGTCGTCCGTGGTTTCTTAGTTAAAGACTCCAAATAAAAACAGGCTGAAAATTTAGTTTTGTTATGAGTACTATTCCTTCATCATTATGTGTCTCCGTTATATTAATATGTTATAAAAATATAATCTTCATAATTCGATTTACAGTAACGTAGTTTCCGATAATCTGTTTTATTAACCTATGAAAAGCGATTCATTTCTGATACATATGACACTATTATTGAAGGACTTCGAAATTTATACTGATGACGATTGTGCGTTGTTTCAGCGAGTAAAAAAGCAAAACAATTTCCTTTCACATCAATCCAAAAGATTTAAAATCTCTACTCCTTGATTTTCATGTAAAAAAGAAATAAAGTTATCTAATATGAGATTTTTTTTATGATTTATTATTTTTTGCCCTTAAAATAATCATAACCATTCATTGCGCCATAGATAACATTTCATTAATCAGAAGTCATTCATTCATTTATAAATTAATCGTCATTTATCAGAATAAAAAGTACCATAACAAGACGATTCTTAATTAAAAACGACGGATCTAATGTAATCAAAATTATCTTTTTTCATTAAAAGTATATAAAAATTTTAAAATTCATTTACTTCTAAATTTTATTTTAGTTACTTTTTATTAAATAATCATAAAAAATTATTAAGTATCAAAAAAGGATCGATTTTCGCAAGAACTAACTCGCATTCTTCGTCTTCGAGTGAAAAATACCGAAATCCTCGCCTTATACCGATTGAGTTACTTCCCGTTAATTTCATTGTTCATTACAAAATGCCAAAATTCTATTTAAAGTATTAAAAATGAATTAATATTTGAAAAAACGGTATTAACCTCAACTGCCATCCACTACCAGCTTAAAAAAATGTATTTGAACTTGAATAAAATGTATTTTATTTACAATTGAGAATTTGAACAAGATATATGGATTTTTTATTGAGAGAGTGTGAATTAATAGTAGGAATTGAAATAACATATTTAAAACAATTCGAAAGAGGACATAAGACATATTTTGGCTAAGTACATAAAACTGTGCAAGTTAATTTTCAAAAATAAAGACTAGAATAAATTGATAAAATAAATGCAGTAGATGACAAATTTTGTAAAAAGAATGCTATCACAGGAAAGTTCTTGTACACGCGTAGTTTTTGTGCTACTGTATTATAAAATTTATATTCCAGGTCGATAGGCGTGTTTTATTGTGATAGAAGAAAGTATGAAAACGAATACCTGTAAGTTTATACAGATGTCTGTCTAAATATATCATCACATGCAGATGAAAAAATGCTTCGTTCGTTTTGTAAATATTAACTCAGGCTAGAATAAAATTAAAACAAAATAACGTGAGGATAAAAAATGACAGTTGTATCATTGTTTAACAATATGCAGCGTGACAGTTTGGAATTACAGAAAAGAGCATGATGGAAAGCAGAATATTTAGCATAAATTGATTTTTAATTGCAAGCAAAAAAAGAAAGTCATGTTCGTACGAATGTCTTTGAAATTGGAAGCACATGACTAACATAACACAATATCCTCCCAGACGATTTTTAAAGTCTTTTTTTAAAAGCTTTTCCCGGAAATCACTCAACATCCACATATCTATGAAATTATTAATTTTTAACATAGATTTAAAATCTGAAATAATTGATTTAGTTACATATTTTAAGTAATTTTGTGTAATCTAAGAATAAAATGAATGTATTGAAATAGAATAATTTGTACGAGAATTTAGATAATAAATATTCATCTAGGGAATAATTAATTTTGTGGATTTTAATACTTTTGGAAACTAGTGAAGTAATTTTTTAAAGGAAACACGTATGTTAATGTAGAATCTGTCGGTTGCCTACAAGATTTGACACGATTTTGCTTAATGTTAATTTTAAAAAATTATTTACATTACCGCGTAAGTTAAAAGATAAATAAAATGGGCTTTTCTAATAGCATCATGATGTCATGATATCCTGTAGAAAGGCCCATTATACTATAAATAGAAAGACAATTAAGATATTGTAGCTTTATGCCATACAGTTTGGGAGAATCATGGATTTGAAGTTACATCCAAACGATTTATTAAAAAATCAAACAGGACCAATAAATCTGGTAGGTCAGCTAAACGCTTGAAGCGACTAGTATATAATCAAAATAAAGGATGCTTATAATTAAACTTCCCATAAAAAAAGTATCTTACAACGCAAACGGAATAACGAATAGCAATGAAATTTGGTATACAGATTATACACAAGATGTGCTCAAGGAATTTTGGGGGAAAAAATAGTTCCAAAATGCCACCAGAAGGCGCTTTTTTTTTTTTTTAAAGAAAAACATTAATTTTAATGCAATAAACTACCAAAACGGAATGAGGAAACAACATTAACAATCCAGAGTAATACAATGTAAAATTGGAAAAAGTTGTCGGATTTAGAAAAGTATGTCGAGATTTCCATGCTTGCGAAGAAGTGGAAGCTTTATATAAAACTGATTAGGGTAAGAAACATTTGCAATTTTTGTCATGTTTTATGTTTCCGGCTGTAATGATGACGATATTTTGTTGGACGTTGAATGATTTAAAAAACTCCATAACTCTTCAAGTACGAAGCATCACAACTGATCAGTTACGATCTGTCCATCGATTTGAAATTTTGCTGGTGTATGAAGGTGATCACATGGAGCTCCTTTCCTTACATTGCCCTGCAAGATTACCAACTGTTCATCTTGTGCATCTCAATCTGTTCTTGTTTATGCTAGTTGAACTGGGTACCCCCCCCCCACACACACACTCAAACAGCGCACTGTTAATTTTCCTTATTTTTACTTAATCTCGTTCGATGGCAATATGATCAGAAACTAGTCTATAAATGTTAATATTGTTTCTGTATTTCGTTTTGCGCGTTTATTGAGTTAAAATAAATTTCTTCCAGAAAAAGCACCCTCTGGTGGACATTTTGGAATTATTTTTTTTCCCGAAATTTCGTGTGCACATCTCATGTATAATCTATATCAACTAAATTTCGTTGCAACTCGTTCATCCGTTTGCGCTGTGGGATGCTTTTATAAAAGGAGTAAGTTTAATTATAACCACCCTGTAACTATGATTGCAATAAGTGGCAAGTATTCGTATTTTATAGAAACATATAGAAATCATTCTAGAATGGATATGGAACAAGTCAAAACAACTAGTACATACACTCCATCATAGACCACGAATCTAACTTCATTTTAATCTAATTATTCGTACTTTCGTACATTTCTGCTCTTTCATCTTGCTCACAAACATATAATCAAGTACAAATTTGCTCACTAACTTAATTAAAAAAAACTTTTTCCTACAGACTTGATTAAAATTATCGAAATATATTAAAATATCACGATAAAATGCTTGACACTTTAATACTTCTAATAATAATAATAACGCTATAGTTTCATAATCTCCTCTTATTAAAAATGGTTTCTTCCTCTCATAGATACTGAACTTCAACATAAGTTGAATTTATTAAAAGCGATGTATGAAAAGCAGGACTTTATCGAACATTCAGCATTAACGAGAAAATGATTGAACAAATTTTGATTTTCCGATGCTTAATTTGTCATTCAAAAAATATCATGATTCAGCTGAATATTTCATTATCAGATGCTCTTTTATCTCTTTTGAGGAAATAAAATGCTCCTTATCTCTTTTTCCCAATTGTTGTCTTTTGATAAATAGAGAGGAATCTATTATTAAATGACTGGATAGAATATCATTTTTTATGAAGTTATATTTTTGAGATAAGACAAATACCTTCTAGAAGTTTTAAAAATATATAAGTTGATTTTTAAGTATTTTTGATCATTTGTTTAAAGTATATTATTGCTTATCACTTTGATATGAATCTGGCAGTTGGGAAAACATTGGAAAAATATCAAAGACAAACAATTTGTTGGGTTGACATTATCTCACCGTAAAGTAAACAGCGAATAAAAACACGTGGAATAATTGCCAATGAATAGCACAGACACATGGTTTGAATTATGTATTGAAATATTTTTCATTGAATATTAACACATTAAAGGTGGGAGTCGTAGTACTACGATTTGATCCGAGTCACCTAGCATACTTTCGTCAAGATCCCTCGCCTTTAATGTGTTAAAATAGAATTGCTTCCTTTTATATATTTTAAAGAGGCAATATAATTCAATTTTCAGTAATATTTTCAGTTCAAAGACATTGAAGAAGACTTTTCATTTTAAAGTTCGCTGTATTTCATCTCCGGAGAGAGGCATGCATATTTACAAGCAGCGCGGACAAGCAGAAGTAACGGAAAAAAAAGGCAGAAATTAACTTTCCCCCGAGTTATGTAGCATATTTTGATAGGGAAAATATTGTTTATAGTGCCAATGTACTTTTAAGATTATCATAGGGATTTCTGAACATGTGACTTTCAAAGTAGGGGAAACACATGGATCTTTTTACTAAACTATTTGTTTAGGTCAGCAACTTTTATCAATCACTCTCACCGTGGGATTCGTTGACTAAACTTTTTTACAAAGCCTTTCATGAATTAATTAAGTAGATAATCTGGAATCGGATCAGGAAATAAGAGAATATTTTAAAATAAAGTTACTATGGGCTAAATTAAGATAAAACTTTAGAAATTAATTTGGATTTAAATGTTTGTATGTGTGTGAAAATTTCATTGGTTCTAAAAATAATTATATCCTATTTAATGCTTATTTACTGCGATCTTAGCTTTACTTCCAAGTGGCGTGATCTTTTATTTTAGGAAGTTAAGCATAATAGATGCTGAACGAAAGATGCTGTGTCCTCAAAATTAATTTTTAAAACTATATAAGTGGAACGATTCTCATTCTATTTACAAATTGATATTGAAGAATGTTTTTACTAGCTTTTGCAACAAGATAAAACGGGCCTTGCCTTCTAATTACAGCTACAACGCCAAACAATAAGAACATGTAAAACAAGAAATAAATATTACTCGAAAGAGAATATTCACAAAATATTGAAGAATGTTAGATAGTGATGTAAATTGCTATTTTAGGCCTTGAGAATGAGCAAAAATATACAGTTGATTAACAAAATTTTACTATTAAAACTGATGTGAGGAAAATTATTCGATTTTCGTTTAATTAATTCAAACTTTCGGACACTTTCTGCATTTTTCAAATTTCTGAATCAGAATTCTTCTATTTTTTTGATTAATATTTTTAAGTGCTAATAACATTATATAAATAATTCCATTGCAGAAGTTCAAGATGACAATGAAATGTAAGTTTTCAAGAATGGCATGAACTTAATATTTATTATATGTGAAAGAATTTTGCTTAGGAAACCAGGAAGATGAAGTTATATATAAGATATTTATAACAAGGTACGTATCGAAATTGTGCTGACTATTGATTTATCACTATAAAATAACAAAATATTCAATAGACTCGCACTTAAATTTAAATACACACAAAATTAAGAACTCGGGTAAAATCAAAAACAAAATAACATTCTTGCTACCACAATGCAAAACATTTAACGATTATTTAATAAAGAAACATTACAAAGCAATTTTTCCCTCTCCTTTTTCCCTTTTTTTTTTAACACCAATTTCTGTGATTTCTGCTGATTCTTCATTCACCATTTTCTTTTTGAAATAATTTGCAAAACTACTTAGGGTTTTTTTGGGTTGTATTTTTTTTTTCCTCTGACATTTTTTCTACTTTTCAAAGTTTCAGAATATTTCAGATATGTTAATTTTACATACCGAAAAAACTTTCTTTAGAAAATCAAAAAATCAACCATTCACTTTTCACAAAACGCCGCATCTTTTAAAATGGCAACAGTTTTGAACGTACTATCAAATATTATTTTTGATGCTTTTGTATTTTTTGTAAAGCTTGTAGTCACTAATCCAATATCAATAATTTTTTCTCCTCGAATCTCGAAAATAGATTATGTCTGCAGAAAAAAGGGATAAATAGAAAAGGAACGGGCTTCCGCAGTTGAACAATCACAAATGGAGTTGTTTAATTTGGCAAATGGAGATAGATCTATGGCAATGATAATTTAATCTTGCAGTGCTAAAAAATATCGGCAATTTTTTAGGTAAAAAAGAAGAAATTAAAAATTTCGAGAAAAATTATCGGTTTTTAAAGAAAATTCCGAAATTGCCTGGTTTATTGATGACTTAGTTCTATATTTTTTTATTGAATCACCCGACGTCGTAGCAATCCTTTTCATTCCGCTCTACTATACATACACTATTTTAGTACTTTAAGCAGTCTTCATGTAAAATTTTTCTTTTTCCATTAGGTTCAAACTAGTCTTCTTCTTGTGAATTTTTATAATGTGTGAACATATTACTTTGGATTACTGTTTTTGAAGTCTCAAAATGCAAGGGCAGAAAGTTGACAACTTATCGCTTTTGAGGTATCAAATTTTCGGGTTTAGGGTGATTAGAAAATGGAAAAGAAAGTTGTAACATTTGGCGACTTATCGACAATAAAAATTTATAACTTGGTGCGAATATCTGCCATGTATCCGATTTTCATAAATAATAAAAGGCCAATAAAAGTAAAAAGTCATTGTCCGAAGAACATGAGTGCTGAAGTGCTGAGAAGAACATGAGAATTAACGTAAAGTAACGAGGAGAGGTATCGAAATTACATATATATGTATACAAATTTTTAATTTTTCTATCTGGCTAATAAAGTTTTGGAGCGCAAACAATTTTGAGACGGAAAAAAAAAAACCCTGCCCCTTTTTTAAATGTTGACAATTGCTCAAATCAGTAATCACGTGATCATTTCAAACCAGTTTAAACCAAAATTTCTCTCTCTCTCTCTCTCTCTCTCTCAAAAAAAAAAAAAAAAAAAAAAAAAAAAACTTTAAGTAAAACTTTTGGAGCTTGAAAGATTTCGACATGCAGAAAAAAAAATTACATATTGGCCGAGGCTTAATCTGATTGTTCTAAATCGATTTAAACTGGTTTTTTACACACACACATACACAGTTCTAACCAAGAAAAAAAATTTAGAGCTCGATTGATTTTGGGAGGGTCAAAAGCCATCAATTTTTTAAATGTTTGAGATTGCAAAATACAAGTCATGTGAAAACGAGAACATGGCATTTTTCTGTAGAAGTGATACCAAATGATTTTTTAAAAAATGTTTTATATGATAACTTGAATTTTGAAATAGTAGATTTAGATTTTTGTAACCTTCTTCCTGAAAGGAGCAGGCGACGATAGGAGAACATGGTGTCATTTTAGTTTGCGGTTTTTGAAGCCTCCAAATACATCAATAACAAATCAATGATCGTGATGCAGTGATCAGTGCTCAGCAGGGCATCCTACATTCTTTCACAACATTATGCTGATGTTTTATTGAACTGAGGGGAGTTTTAAGCTCTTGCAGGATTCCAGGAAACAATTATCGTTTCTTCTTTCATTGATAAACACTTCATATGTGCCAGAGTTTTCAAACGGTGCCATAACTTCTGAATAATTTTCAGGTCAGGGCTGTTTTCTAGCCATGACCGCAATTCAAGGCTCTTAGCACTAAATCACACTTTCGATATTTTTGCTGTGTGGCAAGGAGCTGAATCCTGCTGAAAAATAAATGATGCATGATTGGGAAAGAGATCACTGATGGAAGGTGTAAGTTTTGGCTCTAGAAAAGTGTATTTTCTCGCATTCAATGTGCCATCGATAACACGAATGAAACCGTCTGCTGACATGCATGACTAAATCATTTGCCAGAATGCAGTCAGGACTCTTCGCTCATTATATGTCTACATACTACTACTACTACATACATACATGTTTACATACTTCGCCATGACTTCCGAATAACAATATCTTTGATTCATCACTCCATATAACTTGCTACCACTGATCAACTGTCCAATTAATGTGTCACTTTGCCTACAGTAATCTTTTTATATGCTGCAGTAAATTGATATAAGGATTTTTTCGTTGAACTATTTCTTAGTCCAACATTTATTAATCTTCTGATTTTCTTAAACTGACATAAATGCCCGCAATTGACTTCCGGTTGCCGCTGATAACATTCTTCTATCTTGAAATCATAGTCTTTTTATCGTTCTGCCATGAGCAGATAGGGTGCGCCTTTTTAGGCCCTTTCTTGCTTTATTTTTTTAATTAAATTTATCTCCTGATGTCGAAAACAAAACTTACAATTTGAGCATAGAGAATACCACATTCATGTAACACAATAATCTTCGTTCTTTTTCTAGGTCTCCAATCTATTTTTTTTTATTTAATGTCATTGCTTCTTGACTAAATATTTACAAAAATTCCAACTATATACTAAAAAAATTTAACAAAATTTCTAATTTTCAATTTGATTACATAAAAAACAGTCTTCCTTTTATAGAAAAAAGCACAATAATGACTTGTTCCAATTTTAAACACGATGTCATCTTCTGTTAGCAGTTATTAACATTTGATTGCTTCTCAGAACAAAAATAGTGATTTGTCAAGAAAATAAGAAATTACAATCCACTTTATCACTCTGTTTCTTATTCAGTTTAAAGAAAGAATAACTTTTTGTGTAGCAAATATTTCAATTTTGCTTCCTGAATCGAAATTAGCATTAAATTCTCTTTAAAATAATACATAGCAGTTTGCATTCTTTGAAATGCAACATTATATATATATATATATATATATATATATATATATATATATATATATATATTCACACACACACACACACACTGGTGGCCAAAACTGTGGGCACTTTTGAAAATAGTTACGTTATTTTTGCAGTTCAACTACAAAACTCTATAAACTACAAAAATAATTTCAACTAATTAAAATAGTGTTATTAGAAAATAACGCTGAATGTTGTCACATTTTGGCGATTTACCGCCAACTAAAGTTACAACTTATTTTCCAAATTATACATTTTCGGAATTTTTACAATTTGTCTTAATTAATTTAAGTCATTCACCAGTTTAAACTGGTCTGTAAGAAGTACGAGACTCAGATTACGCACTCGTCGATAGTTACAAGAACGATGGGTTTCTTTCATTTCAAAATCTGACGAATCTCTCTCTTTCTATATGTGTGTATGCGTGTGTCGCAATTCTTTCAAACCGGTTTAAATTGTTAAATGACTTGAAAAAAATAATAACTTAAGAAAGAATAATGATCTCTCATAATAACTTGAAATTTGCAATTGTAGACTTCATTTTTGTCAAATTTGTAATTAAGGATGGTATAAATATTTATAGCGTGCTGCCATCTACCTATTGTTTTTATAAGTAGAAAATGTCTGAGGCGAAAAATTTGACAAACTGTGCCAACGGACAAGAAATATATCTTACAAAAAATTAAACCGTATTAAATTTGCCTGCCATTAATTTGCATCCAAATACCATACAGTGAAGAAATGTAGATCAAGGGACACGGGCATCAAACTCGTTGGCCAAGGAAACTAATAAAAGGCTAGAATGATAAATTAAGACGATACAATACTATAGAATCCCGCATTCAGTTCATATCTATTTGCATTTTGAAAAGAAAATTAAATAAATAAATTATAATTTAATAAAAAAATCTTTCAATAATGATTATATGCAAGATGATTTTAATTAAAGTGGTAAAAAAAAAACTCTAGAAGAATATATATTGAAATAACTTGGTATTTGCTACACTTAGAGCATGAAAAAATGAATTAATCATTAAAAAAAGTGTCTAATTTTTTTAATGTTGACTTTGTAGGTTATTAAAACTTTTTCTTTCTTTCCTTGTTTTATCAAAATGCTTACCACTTAAATTTTCAAAACATTTTTCTGACAAAATTAATATGCCATTATAGTACAGCCATGCCTTTGTCGAAGAACGTGATCTGTTAAAAATACGTTTTTACCAAAAAATTGCAATTATATCACGACTTTAAAAGAATATCGCCATCTTAAGAATTTGAGAGAGAGACCAATATCTGTGCATGGCTTGAAGAAAACGATTAATAAGTTTAAAGCTACATAAGATTTTGAAGTAGTCCCTAAAACTAGAGGATGATGCTCTGTGAATCAGAAAATCGTAGAATAAATTAAGGAAACATTTGATTCAGAGTAAGTGGATCAATGACATGAAACGCTAGATGGAATTTATCAATATCATGGTTGATAGAGCAAAAAGTCTTACGCTTGAATTTAAGACGCTATCCGTATAAAATGAACATTTTCCAGCAGTTTTAATCAGGAGATCCACAACAAAGAATTGATTTAACCAACTTTATTTTGCTCAGAATTGATGCGATGAATCATGGATTTGAAAGATCAAGGCGATTTTCCTTTTCAGGACAAGTTAAAACCCAGAATCATAGAATACGGTGTTTATCCAACCTATGCTATTTGTAGAAAATCATTGCATTAAATGTTGGTTACGTTTGATGTGGTATGACTGCTAACTTCATTATCGGTCCATTTTTTTCTGTTAAATTTTACACCACTAGAGTTTGTTCGCAATATCGTAACAGTCGCAAAGTTACAGTAAAATTAAAAAAAAAAAAAAAAAAAAAACAATCCCAGATTTGCAAGAAACTGTCAAAATCCAATAATATTTATACAAGATATAGTCTTACCTGATATTGCTGAGTCTATTAGATAACTGCTTCAAATAACATTTAGTAAGGAAAGTATAGCTATTGACGACCCCGAAAGGAATGGTAGATTGACTGTTCGGTCAGTGTAAGGTTGGACAATACTTGTTCAGCAGTCGACCACAACAAATCCTTTCAATACGTGGTGGCGGGATGATCGGCTGTATACAAGAAGAAATAAGGATTGTATATGTAGCAGATGATTTCGAAATCCTTAGCCACCCGTTTACTTGATTTGAATCCTTGCGATTTCTGGCAGAAGGGTTATTTATAAGATCATGTCTATAATAATAAACCTAACTCTGTTGTTCATTTAAAAAACAGCATTACTAGATATGTCCGTGAAATTCAACAGGAAACATTAAGTGGTAGTGGGTCACGCTGTCTTGCGTCTACAGCATCTGATTGAACTTGCAGGCTCCCATATTGAGAAAATATGGTACTAATTTATTTCAAATCTGACAACAAAGAAAAATATGTTAAGATTCAATAGATAAAGTAATGCCTAAAAATGCATCACTAACGGGAAAAAAATGAACTATTTTTATATATTTCATTGCTCCATATCGTAAATACCAAGTTTCTTCAATTTATTCCAAAGAGTTTTTACATTAGCGCCTTTCAAATACTTGCTCTTAAATTATAACCAACCTATATGCATTACATGAGAAATTTAAAAAAAATATTCATTTCACCTACATGTATGTTTAAAAACGAGTTTTGTCAAGTGGAAAGAAAGTTAACCATTGAGGTTAATGTTGTAAAATTGTTCATGAACTAATTCATTTCAGCTTTATAAAACTTTTAAGAAGAAAATATGGCGTACTAGTCGTCTTTGGTTTCCATCAAATTGTGAGACGATAAAAGGCTGTTATTTTACATATGTTCTCTTCGCAGTGCACATGAAACCTTTGTAATCAAAATTAGTCCAATGAGATCATTGTATTTTTAAAAACATAAATAACCGGTTAATTTAAATTGCAGCTGAATTGAAATTTATTTTTTATTTTTTTGGTAAACTTCATATATTTTAAAAGGATAATTATATAGATATTAAAGGATCATTCTTCTTTAGCTTTCAACAGAGGAAGATTAAATATTTAATAAAACAGTAAAAATTGATTGAATTTCTGAGCTACAATGTAATCTACTTTTGTCAAATAAATAAGAAATAATAATAATGAAAAAATTCTAGAAAAATCTGTTGGGCTCTTAAATTGGTATAATTAAAAAACGATTTTTAAAACTGAGTGAAACTTATTTTTGAACAGTAGCATTTTCAGAAGTTATTGCCGGAAAGCAGCAAACTTTTGCTTAATTGATTAAATAAATTAATTCTTAATTAATAAATTTAAAAAAAAATCATTCTAAGAGCTAAAAGCAAACATTCTGATTCTGTAAAGTACACATACGCCAAGTTGGGTAGTTGTTCACTTAGGCAATTAGTTTGTTCAGTACCAACACACATATATTATTAAAAGGTTGTTCACTTTGGCAATTAGTCTGTAGAGCACAACACACATATATTCATTAATGTTATTAACAGAGGACCAAGGGAATAAAATATTGAATTAAAAATCTAATTCTTTCTTTTAATAGAGTTGATAAAAAATATTCTCTTTTAGAAGGTTCTACAAACAAAGGTTCTATTAATATGCTAACTCAAAAAAGTTTGATTTATTAAATTTTTTAAATAAAATTTAAAAGTACAGTTTATAAAAATACAAACTTTAATTTTTTACACTAGTGTGCTAAACGTAGGCAATGTGTACTTTTCTTACCATAACTCCACGAAAAATCATCTGAGAAACATGAAATTCAGAAATAAGCATTTTGTACTTAAATGATGACGAAAGCAGAGAAAACGAATATAATGCATATATTGAAACATAAAAAACAAACTTCTTTGTTTATTTTATTGAGCTCATAGAGTCGCTACATATGATTACATGAAGAACAATAAGTAGAAGCTCTTTAGGATGAGATATGCCCTTCCCTTACTGTAATGGTTGCTTCGCACCGTCTCTCCAGACTCATCACCAAATTGTCCAGCTGTTCTTATGGTAAGTGTTCATTCTCCAATCGACATCTGTATCAGTTGTTGGGAGGATGTAATCGTACCGCAAAGCGTTTTCCAAAAGCATCCCACCTATGTTCCATAGGATTTAAATCAGATGAGAATACTGGCCAATCCACTCGAATGATATTTCTCTTTCCAGTAGCAGCCGAAAATCAGAAACGAGGTATGTCCGTGCAATGCCATCCATAAAAACGAAGTCTAGTTCTATAGCACCTTAGAACAAACGCACATGGGGAAGGATCACAATACAATAGCGATACAGAATCTCTGTCGAACATGTGGAACTCAATCCACCCTTTCAGCATAATGCCTCCTCGACGTGATGCTAATGGGATGAAACCATATTTCGACCTCTTACGAAATCAATTGGTGATGAGAATTACTTATGGCACTGAAACGACTCTCATCAGTAAAGAGGACACGACTCCATTGATGAGATATACAGTTTTTGTGCTCCTTACGCCATTCTAAATTGTGCCACTGATGCCCAAATTTCAAAGGGATATAGTGTTCAAGACGGTGAAAGTTTCGGACACCTACCTTTGTGAAGGCGTCAAGCCATAGCAAGCAGCGAAACTTGTCGCCATGCTGCTGAGGTACTTACTGGTTGGTATCAGGCTGTTTTCGCCTGCAGGACGGTATATCTTTCATCCACTATAATTGGGCACCTAGATCTTTTTTCTAGAGCAGCCATCAGCAACCTTTCTAACTGCTGTATTCATGGTTTGGAAGGCTTTCCAAGCGCGCGAAATGACCCTATTGTGGATTTCAAAATCTTCTTCTACACTAGTCAAACTCCGCCCCTCCTTCAGCTTTTCGATCATTCTTCCACGTGTGAAGTCGTCCATGTGAATTCGCGCGTCGACTGTACACGTTTTGCATGCTCTTATGTCGCCTATGATGTATTTTTCCTGACATTTGCATATCCATCACATTTCTGCTAAATTGCATGTTCATTGTAGTGATTGCAATGACCCCTTTTCTGCAATTTCATGGCTGTCTGCTTAAAATTTGCATTGTTGCTTAAGTTTTTCACGCCAGGATATATACATATATACTGGCAAGAATACTTATTCCATTTTTAAAAATTAACTCTTAAAAAAATTGCATTAAAAATTTTCATGTATACCAATCTTGTCATGTCGCCTCCACAAGATTATGAAAATTCAAACAAGTGTATTAATTTATAGATCACAATTATTTGACTTAAAATATCTTAAATAGCTATGCAATACTTTCATAATGCAATGTTTAAAAAGTTTAACCTCTCTCTCTCTCTATATATATATATAATTTTTAGCAAAAACTATCTCTAAAATAATGAAGTAAAAATGTTATCACTCTTACAAATGAAAATATAAAATATGGTTTATTTTTTTAAAGAAAATCCTAGTTTCTCTCTATTTGTATGAATGAGAAAATGCAGAAAGGATTTTCATTGCTAAAATTGTTACAAATGTAATGGCTAACAAAAAACTAGATTATAAACCATAGCAAAAGAAAAAAAAAGTATACTTTACATAATGCATTCTCTAGAAGTAGTTCAATATAAGTAATATTTCTCAATATTTAAATTACAAATCATGTAATTTCTTGAGACTGGATATTAAATGACAGAAAATTGAAAAGCTTAACTTTTTACAATTTGCATTACATTCAATATCAGAAAATATTGTTTGATATCTTTCATATTGCTGGATTGTGAAATTTATGTTTAAATAACTGAGCAAAGCTTATTTATTAACATAGAATACGAGACTTTTAAGTCAACATAATTTAATGATTTTTTCCAACAATGTCTAAAATATAATGGCAGACATTCAGCTTAGATATTATTTTACCAAAAATATTTATCAAAAAGGGAAAAATTTAAAGATTTTGAAAATTCAAGAATCATAACACTATATATTTAGATATGAGAATTCAAATAATGAATTTAAATGAAATATTTCCACTCTTAGTGTTCAAATGCAAGATTATTTTCATGCCTATTATTTACTTTTAAATGCTTAAATGAGGAGCACTAAAGATAACTCTTTTTGTAGATTTCCAATTAATAATCTAAAGTTTGCAGTTGAAAGCAGGCTTTCAGCTTACTACACCTGAACATTAGCCACAGCCAGCAAAATTAAATGCTATTTTCACATCAACTACTGAAGAATGCTGCTTTCATAAACACATTCACACTTTAATATGAATTTCATTACAAAAATGTTTATTTCAAAAGAATATCTTTCTTTTGACAAGTGTTTAATAGAATGAAAGGGGAAAATACAAGACAAATATAAATATTCATTTATATTAAAGCAAATGAACTGGAAACAGCATTCAGGGGTGTATTGTGAGACCCCAAAAAATCCCCCGAAACTTTTACGGACTTACTACCGACATTTTGGAGTTTCGAGAAGGGGGGGGGGGAGAGAAATGAAAAATTACAATTATGAAGTATTGAATGACCTAATTATAAAAGTTCAATTAATTACTTTTTTTTTTGCAAAATAAATAACCATAAATTTTCAAATATATAAACTACTACATTTTATGTAAATATTTTAAATCCCCTGAATTAATTCTTTAAAAAAAATTATCTAATTTCTGCTGCTTTTTTTTTAATTTTCTGATGTTTGTGGGCTTGTCTTTCTTTTGTGGTGAACTTCATAATTGCAGGAAGGTTGACTTTTATTTTCCTCATTTACAGTTGAAGAAATTTCCCCGAGAACTGCACATGCAGAGCTAGAAGCAGTTTGCTTTTCTGCTAATGTAGAAGGTTTTTCACAGACTTTTATAGGTGACTCATCTGAAATACATGTTTTTAAGTCCTCTTGATATGATTTCCAACTTCTGTTCATATTCAGTAAGAGATCTTTGTGAATTGGATTTTTTGAGCCATATTTTTAGCCCATGAGGTTTCTTTAGAAGCCATTAAATCATATTTAATAGTCTGCTCTGCATCTAGGGAATCAATCTTAAGAAAGGTTCTATAGTCAGTGACAAGTGTATCCATTAAGTTGAATTCACTTTCCACTAATGAGCCATGGAAGCAGCTAAGGCAGGCTTTGACCAATTTAGCCAATGTAGGATACTTATAATCATTTGTGAAATCATCTTTTAAATTAAAAACTTTAGACCAATATTTATCAATTGTACACTTGACTTGATTTCCACTTTCATCAGATATGTAGAGCATTTCTTTGGTGATATTGTTACGAATGTTACGTATCTGTGATGCTGCTTCCCAGCATGATTGG
>JAPMOQ010063993.1:340754-415733 GCA_026543055.1 Argiope trifasciata
TATATACATACATATACACTGAAGTGACAAAAGTCATGGGATAGCAACATGCAAATATACAGATGGCAGTAGTATCGCAGCGAAAAAGTATAACTGCGCAGTTCATTTTCCAGAGCTTTCATTTGTGTTCAAGTTATTCATGTGAACAGGTTTTTCGTGATTTATGGCGGCACGACGAGAATTAACAGACTTTGAACGTGGAATGTTGGTTGGAGCTAGACGCATGGGTAATTCCATTGCGGATATCGTTAGTGAATTCAACATTCCGAGATCCACAGTATCAAGAGTGTGCCGAGAGTATGAAATTTCAGGCATCACATCCCATCATGGACAGCGCAGTGGGCGACCACCTGCACTTAACGACCGAGACCGCCGACGTCTGTGTAGAATGGTCAATGTTAATAGACACGCAACACTTCGTCAAATAACTGCAGGAATCAATGTGGGACGTACGAGGAACGTGTCCGATAGGACTGTGCGGCGAAATTTTTCTTCCTTGGGCTATGACAGCAGAAGACCGACTCGAGTGTCTTTACTGACAGCACGACATCGCCTGCAGCGACTCTCCTGGGCTCGTGAGCATATCGACTGGTCCCTAGACCAGTGGAAAACCGTGGCGTGGTCAGATGAGTCACGATTTCAGTTGTTACGAGCTGATGGTAGAGTTCGAGTGAGACGCAGACCCCACGAAGCCATGGACTCAAACTGTCAGCAAGGCACTGTTCAAGCTGGTGGTGGCTGTTTTTACATGGCATGGACTCGGTCCTCTAGTGCAACTGAACCGATCATTGACTGGAAATGGTTATGTTCAGCTGCTTGCAGATCACTTGCAGCCATTCATGGACTTCACGTACCCACACAACGATGGGATTTTTATGGATGACAATGCGCCATGTCAAAGGGCCAGAACTGTTCGCGATTGGTTTGAAGAACATTCCGGACAATTCCAGCGCATGATCTGGCCACCTAGATCGCCCGATATGAATCCCATCGAGCATTTATGTGACATCATCGAAAGGTCCGTTCGTGTCCAAACTCCTGCACCATCCATACTTTCACAATTATGGACGTCTATACAGACAGCATGGCTCAATATTCCTGCAGAGGACTTCCAACGACTTGTGGACTCCATGACACATTGAGTTGTAGCACTTCGCAGCGCAAAAGGAGGACCGACACAATATTAACAGTCATCCCATGACTTTTGTCACTTCAGTGTATATACATACATACACTAGCTGTCTTTGGCGACCAAATGGTTTGCCATGAGTAATGCATTCTAAAATTTTCAATTAAATCACATATTCACTAGCCAAAATTTACGAAATAATTCAAGTTAAAAGATTCAGTTATTAGTAGTTAAACAGTCCGTAACTTTATTCGGAAAAACTTTTTGAGTTTAATGTTCTAATAATTAATCATTTATGATTCCAAAATATTAAAAATGTTTTTTCCAGTGAAGTTGCCAAAATATTTAATATGTTTTTTTTTAAGAAAGTGAAAAAGGGAAAACAATTATTGAATAAATTATTTAGATGTTACAAACGATTATAGAAACCCTGGCTTTGCATTTATTATTTTAGAAACTATCACATTTTATAATTGAAAAAGAATTATTGAATTAATGATACAGATATTGCAAACGATTATAAAAACCTTTGCTTTGTATTTATTTTTTTAGAAAATATCACATTTTATATTTCTTTTATTTTATCCAGTCACATGCTGAAAGTTGCATTTCTTTAGATTTATTAATTTGCAATGATAGTTTCTTTTTTTTTATTTGAACTTCCGTAATTGTTTTCTTTTATTTTATCCCATTATGTATTTAAAAAAAAAATACATGGTTAAAATATTTCTTTAAAAATTCATTAAAATAGAAGCATAAGTTATACATTAAAACACTCATACCATTAGAATGCTAATCTTTTAATCTTTAAATTGATGTAAAAATCATGTTTGTGCGATAATATTTTCAGAAGTTATAGTGGAAAAACTTTGAATTTTCACTTAAATTTTCATTAATTCAAATTCTAATTAAAAATTCGAAAAAAGGGCTCCGACGTGCACATTCCCTATCTCCAAGGAATAGATGTACCAAATTTGGTAGCTGTAGGTCCAACACTCTGGCCAGTAGATTGTCAACACACACACACACACATTGAGCTTTATTATAAGTATAGATATCTGCACAATACCTAGTTCATCAATATTCAATGTTCTCTTTTAATAAGCTTATATTCAAGCTTTAATTTTTTTAAAGTGGTTAAGAGATATTTTTAAAAAAAACAAAAATTCAACAAGTGAAAAAGTAAATCTGAAACTTTAGTTTTTACAATTATTAATGTGTATATATAAACGACTTATGAGGACATTAAACTTCAATCTTATCATGTAGAAAATCTTTACTTGTTATTTTGATATATAAAAATAACCATAAAAAAAACTTTTAATCAGTATGATATCTAGTATAAACTAATCAAAACTGTCTAGAATTATAAAATATAATGAATAATATACAAAGGAAATATATTTATATACAATCACAAATACATCAAAACTGTTAAGGATATAATTAGCGAGTACAGAGTTTTAATTAATAATTCAAATTTCTCAAAAAGGAAGACAAAACATAGCAAACTGCAGTATACTAAATATAATCTTAGAACAAATCAAATTATTCAGTTGGTGCTAAGGTAAAGGTGATAACTTAAGGCCTTATCACACAGAAAAATATTGTCTGTACTTTTCGTCAGCAGTTTTCCGTTTCTACACTCAATAACCAGTCAAGCAAGTTTTTCGTCACCTACAACTTTTTCATTTGACAACAACAATAGTGATGGAAATATTGTCTGCAAATGAAATTGTACCAATGATGTGAAACTTCGAAGTGACGTCACTTTCAATGTCGTTTCTGACAAAAATTGCGGACGATATATCGCTGTGTGATAAGACCTTTATATGCATTAAATTGATATAGCAAAACAAATAATAAAAAATTTCTAATATAAAGCAATCTACATACCAATCCTTGCACATTTCCAAAATATCCCAAGAAACCTACAATAATAAATTGATTAGTCAAAATTTAACATCATATTTATTTATAGTCTACTGTTACATAACACAGGCAAAAATGAAAAATAGCATGTGGCATATTTTATACACTTGATTTGCATGCTTTACATAATTTAAAGATACAAAAAATAATGCTGAACAACTAATAGTACAAGTAAAAATTGGTATTAAAGCATTCCATAAAGAATATTAAATAAAATTACACATAAAAATTATAAATTCTCTACATATAAATATGCAGTTAATCAAAAAATATGCATTAATCATAAGTAGATTATGCATTAACCATTGATATTTGTGGTCCTAGATAGTGCATGTTTCTAAGGACCCTCTTTTAATAAATGGACAATTTAATTTTGAATTTCATTTCAGCCCTTGCTAATGACATATCAATTTTTAATATTATAAACATTTCTGAATGAATATGCTTTTACTTACATAATATGATTCTAACTATGACCAATTCTTACACAAATGTTCAACTTCATAAATATTCTAATAACTAATGAATATATAGTAATGAAATATATAGAAACCCAACCGATTATACTTGATAAAGTGTTAATATTAACTTAATACTTTATCATTTATAGAATTTACATTTTTCTTAATTTATTTATTCAGAATAAGGGAATCAACTTGAAAGCAGACATTCTTTTAGCCTTGCAGCTCAAGGCAATTATTTAGACTTCTTAACTGGTCTAAATTAAATTCATGAAAGTAATTCTAGGTCTATTGTAAAAGATCACCATAATACCACCATTTTCAATTAATTCATTTTAATTTTTGCTATACAACAAAAATTCATAAGGGAAGGGGGGGGGATCTCTGAATTTTTTGATAGGAACATCCTTACTCAGTAAAAAAGAAAAGGTTCTAAGAAATAACTTATTTGTTTTAAGCAATAATTTCTTATAGAAAAGTGTCTGTAGTAATAAGTTCATGTTTAGTTTAAACCATGTATACACATTTCTACTTGTATTTATGACATTTATGGTAAATGAATCTTAATTAAATGATTTAAATTTAATTGAAATATTTTTTGTATAAATAAATTGTTTAAAAGCATATTAGTTGTACTTTTTTTTTAGAAATTAAATACCCAAATAAAAAAAAAATCCAACTTCTAAACATCAAATAAAAAGTAAGAATATAAATCATTCACATTTTTTCTTGATGCATACTTTTTTTTTCTTTCCAGACTGTGAAATGACTGTCTAACCCAATTTAAAAAAATGACTGTAAAGTCCAGCAGTGACACAATAAAATGTAATAAAACCACTATGAATTTTGAATTAAAAAAAAAAAACAACTTAGCAATTCTAATAGACCTGTTTTTAATTACTTCAGATTAAGTTTTTTTTATTCTAAAATATTTAGTACATTACAATACTCAATTCAGAGTGAGAAAGAGAAAGTTTAATTTTATTGCAATCAATGATCAAAATTTAAAATTCAGGATTTAAAAAATAATTTAAACTACCATACAAAAGTATTATTCCCTTTACTTCTTTTAACAAATTCCATTAAAAGAATTATTGTAGAGAAAACTAATATTTAACATTAATAATTTGCTATTATCTAAATTCAAAATACAATTAAATATACAGTTTTCATTTTTGAACTTGAATATTACAAGGAATCATCAGTTGCTATTTTTCATGTAGTCTCTTAATTATTACTTTGAACATTATATATATCAACTAACCATCATTAAAATATGTACTTATTTCTTAACTTATAAAGTTGAGTGTATAAAGAATAACTAATATATATTATTTTTAATTATATAGAAAAAAATATCATATTAGTTTTACAAATAAAGAATTTTGTCCCTTATGGACTTCAACTAAATTCCAAAATAGCAATGCTATTTCAGAAAAGTATTCATCATTTTTTTTTAACGCAAGTTCCATCAAGCTGATTTTCCCACATATATTTCAAACCCTCTACATTAAAGCCAAGCATGTATGTAAAGATAAAATAAAATTTAGATGGTATTATATACTCTATGGAATCTATATATTCTATTTTATTTTCTTAGATAGTAAAAAAGAAAATATTAGAAGTTAATGGTTTTAAAAAGTTTATAATTTCCATATGTTTTGTGATATATTTAAGAATGCTTCAGAAAATTGTTAAAGCATAAAAAAGTATGATTATTACTAGATGTCTGAATATGAGAAATGTATCGAATATTATTTGACAGCAATTAAGAGTTATTATTTTTTTTAAGCTACTTATAGTACTTTACTTCTATTTTTCCCCAAAAACATTTGTTTATGAATAAAAATTAAATTATATTTTATATCATTAATATTCACTTTATATGAATTTAATTATAGAAATTGCTGTATTATAATCATAAGTCTAATGTACACAAAAATCTAAAAACAAAACACCACCAAAATACACTACACATAAAGATAAGGAAAAAGTTCTAAAATATGTCTGCTGAAAGAATGTAGATTTTGGGAGATACATCTGATGGATAAAGAAATTATAAAATTCAAGAATACCCATACCCTTCCTTATTACGATCCAGCAAACTTGGAGCTAGAGCTCTCACGTAGGCACATGTACAAATAAGCAGCAGCACAACAGTCAACAGACTTTGAAAATTGAAAAGTGCCGACTGAAAAATGAATATCAAAATTTAAATAGGAATAATTTTAAACGAAACAATTTTACAAGTAAGAACAGCTCTGAATATATATCAACTAAATAATATTTTTAAACATAACCTGCATATGAAAACACACATAAATTACAACAATGCGTAATAGGAACCACATTTTAATGACTAAATAAGTATAGCATACAAAACAATATTTAAAATTTACCATTATAAGGTGCTATGGGACAAATTCATGAGTTTCATCAATAGTTTACGTTTCGCGTCAAATCAAAACGAAATCCTGATTGCTTCAGTTCAGTTATTTCACGAAAAATTTTGTTTTTACAAATATGCTTAAAAATTATATACAAATTTGTAAATTATCACGGAAGAAATGAATATAAAATTTGATCACAAATTTATTTGTTGTCAAAAAGGTTCTATATTTAAAAACTATCTTCGAAAGTTAGTTTCATGATGTTGCGTCAGTAGTTTGTTCCTTGTAACCGTAGTTGTAGCGGCAAATAGCAGAGGCGTGGTAATTTGTATATTTTTATTTGTTGCATTTCTAGTATTTTTTGAACTATGTGAAACGAGATTAAAATAGCTAAACATCCAATCCTAATCAGCTGGAGATCGAAGTCACGTTGATCTCTTAATAACGCGGTGATAACTGAAATGAATACTGCTTTTAAAAGATGGGGAAGTAAGTTTGTAGTAACGAAAGTTCAGCAGTTTTGGAAAAGATCATTTCAAGAGCGCAAAGTTTTAAAAAACACCAAATGTCATGCTATCTACACTAATTATGATTATGATGTAGCAGTTCTCAGAAACACACTTGCGAATCCCAAGCACTTACAATCACCTATATATGCTATTTATTTTTCCAGTAGACAGACTGTTCGATTATTAAGTATATCGAAAAATCGATGTTGGAATTGCAATGCCGTTGTTACAGAACGTGATTTGGTATGCATGTCTTGCGGCAGTGTGCAAGAACCTAGACAAAAACTCAATTATTTTGAAATTTTCAAGGAAACTCCTCACTTTGACATAGATACAAGAAATTTAACGGTAAAATTTAGACGTTTGCAGAATCTTTTGCATCCTGATAAAATTGCTTCTAGACCTGAAGTAAGTAATTTAAAAACTTCAAAAAGTTTCCAAATTGAAAAAAATAATAATGATGACTTTTGATATTTTTATGACGTTAATTCTATTGAAATATTTAATTAAATACTTTAAAAATTGACTATATGTTCAATTGTATCAGCTGCAAAAGTTTAAATGCTTAATATGAAATCATACATGGGAAAGTTGTATAAATTTTTGGCCAGTTAAAATAGATCAAATATTAAGTTGATAGCTTTTAACATTTTTAATGTCTAGTTTGCTAAATCCAAGTTTAGGAAACATTTAAAATTCTTGCACCCTTCAAAAAAGAAAAAGTTATATTTTACGAAATTTTTCGGTATATTTTTCCTAATTTATAGCCAAAGAGTTTGTCTAATTTATTAACAAAGCCCACTAGTGGCATCTGATTAATACACAGTGTTTATTCTGATTAATTTTATATAAAATGTATCTTTATTTTGCATAGAGTAATATTTTGAGATAATTTCAATTATTTTATAGAATAGATTAGAATTATATTAATTTTTTAAAGCTAGTATCTGTTAGCATTAATAGATTACATTTGTAAAATTGAATATTTATAAGCCTGTTTTATATATATATAATCACATTATACAAACTTTGATTATTTGACTGAGCATTTGTATGTAGTGTCATTGACTGCATTTGAATTCAAAAACATGAAAAATTTGCTTTCTAATGGATTAATATGCAATGTATATAAAATCAATATCAGTCATTCATAACTGGTAAGGATTTTGTATTTACCTGAAATACCTAAAATAAAAATAATAAAAAATCTTTACAATTCAGCATATAAGTTTAAAAAATAAGATGTCATTTAGTTTTATTAATAAGATTATAAAAATAATAAGTTAAATCAATGTTGATTAAAATAGAGAATATTTTAATTTTACTAATAATTTTTGATGAAATTATTTATGTTGGATTTAATAGGGCAGCAGTTAAGAAGATTTTCATAAGCATTATGAGTTACTGAAAGTAGAATGAAAAAGTAGTAAAATATACTCTTTGATTCACCTTTTACAGTTAGTATTGTCCCACTTAAGAGCCCAAAACATATAATATTTCAAACATAACTTTTCCTCATGGTCTCAGCATAATTTAGAAATATATATTTCAAAATAATCCTATTTATTTATAAAAAATAATACAAGTATTTAATTTTGCTCTAATTATATATTTTTTAATATGCAAAGACTTTTTTTTGTAATCTAATTTATTGTAATTTTTATGGGAACTTTATGTTACCTTCATTAGAAATGACCAAATTGCTATAATAATGATCGGCTCATAATTTTATTTCCACTATGTTATGTTTGAGTATATTTATCATGAATTAAAAATATATTTGTGAAATTAATGTGAATTTCTAATAAGAACATTTCCTCTTCCTTTAGAAAGAAAGGGCTTATTCTGCAGAACAATCGGCTCTAGTCAATAAAGCGTATCAAACATTGCTCCGTCCAATAGATAGAGGACTTTATCTTTTAGAACTTCATTCAAAGCCTTTATCAGAAGATGAAATTCAGATTCCAACTGATTTCTTGGCTAATATAATGGAAGTAAATGAAGTGTTAGATGAATGCAATTCTGCTGATATTTTAGAATCCATTCGTCATGTTAATGATGCCAAACTTCAAATTCTCTTTTCTGATGTATCTTTAGCATTTAAAGAGAGAAACATTGATAAAGCTAGAGAATCGCTTTGTAAATTGAAATATCACATTAATATAGATGAAAAAATTAGAGAACTTGAAGAGGAGCTTGGAGTAAGCAGAGATGATTAATTAAGTTACCTTTCTAAAGATAAGCAAGTACTTTTTTCTTTATATAAAATTATTAATAAGCTGGATATAGAAACTAGAATATTCTTCTTATTGTATTGAGAAGAATTACCATACTTTCTATCATTCCAATGTTCAAAATGTTCATATGTGCAATAAAAGGTATTTCTCCTGCCATATATGATGTATTTGAATGTGTCATTATTCTTTTTATATTATTGAATACTAGCCCCATTAGCATCTACTGGTATGTTCACCATTGTAATAGTATTAATTTAATTTTACAAAATAACTTTAAAGTTTTCTATTTCAAATATGTCAAAACCATTAATTGCTATAAATGCATAAAAATTAATCAAAGCATATAAATAAAAAAATAAAATTAAATAGAAAATATGTTAATGTTTCAAATGATTTTCAGTGTATAGTAAGAATTAAAATGGGCAAAATGTTTTGCACCTGATGAAGGCTGTATTTCAGAGTAGTATATTAACTTGTTAAAATTGTATAGACTCAGTAAAAATTTGTAATTTAAAAGATATTTTTTCAAATCCTGAATTATATAAAATTTTATTAATTACATATTGTTCAGCTAATTATAATTTGCAAATATGTACTTTATAACTTGTAATTTCATAAAACTATCTTTTGATCTGAAAACTGTCTTAGATGATGTGAAAATTATTATTATTGAATAATATCTTCACAAGTTATTATGGGAAACTGATCAACATTTTATATAATTTTTAATAAAACTAAAAATTGTAATTAAATTTTTATGAAAAATCATAAAATGCACATTTTTTTTTCCTCCAAAGAGTATTTGCAGCACATTTATTATCACTTTATAGGTACAGATAACAGACTCTTTTTCACTTTTATTAATAAAAGTTTTACACTTTTATGGAATAACTGAATTTTTTTCAAGAATTCTCTTGATAAAATAAATTTAGCATCAAATGTTGTATTTTAAATAATTGTCTATTAGGTAAGTTTATATATATATCCTAAAAATAATTATTTCTTCATTCAACAGTGACTTCACTTAAACTTCAGAACCGCGAGAGGATTAGCATATGCCAAACCAAAATGTGGTATTGGTAAATTATTGTCTAAAGCTATATAAACTCAAAATGTTTTTTATTCCTTTTTGTTTTCCTATTCAATATGCTTCACACTGCTATTTATGTTTCTTAGAAAATTGATTTTAAGAAAATGCAGATTTGCATTATTTTCATAACATGAAACATAAATAATATTGCTGAAGAACTTCATGACTGCTTTTCCTTAAATTAAGTTTTACACATACAAATTTTAATTTAATCATATTTAAAAATTATTTGTGAGTAATCTGAATTGATATTTCACTTTAATTTCCAAATTTATCTGGTTTTTCCTTTCCCTCATTCAGAACATACATTCCATAATCAAAATGTGGTTTGTTCAAAATTCCCTTCTAAAGCCATATCAGCTTTAAATGCTTTTTCACATCTTTGTTTCTTCATGTTAGTCATAGATAACAAAGAATTTTTAAAAGAGAGTATTTTTGATAAATTATCATTTCAAAGAATTTACTTCCTTTGCAATAAAAATGCATTTCATATATACATTACTTTCCTAAAATTTATGCATAATTTAACTACTTTTGTTTATTTTATAATTTCATATAAAAAAGTGATAAATTATAATATAAATAAAATTGCATTTTAGTGTTAACTTTCCAACTTTTGAAAAAAATGATACATTTGTATCCATTATGCGTGAAAGCATTAATATTTCTTTTAAATAGACTTGTACAAAAAAGGCTAATTCAAACAGATTTGTATATGTATATTCCCTGTTAAAAATTAAATACTTAGAAGCACATGACATGAAATTGTTCAGAATATCTATAAGAAATTATTTGATAAGGATGTGGTTATCAATAAAGGCACTTGTTACAAAAAATTCAACAGAAAATTAGTTTTAGAATTTTATTAGATTTATATGAAATTAAATTACAAGATTAGAATTCCAAATTAAGGTGATATTTTGCTTTGCAACAATTGGAAAGATGTTCATTCCAAGAGTATCCCCTTCCCTTTTGGTATGGGGGGGCATGGATGTTGGCTTATCCTTATTATTTAATCAAAAATTAAAGATTCATATGGTTCAAGGCCAGTGCCAAATTAGCCCTCAAGTAATTTCAAAAAAGAAATAACCCTATTCTACTTTGAACAAAATTGAAGAAGAAATTAAATAAAGATCATGTTATAATCTTTATTTAACATAGTGATTTTAAGAATTGTTTAGCAATAATTTTATTTTAATTTTCTTTACATAGCCTGTTTATCGGTGCTTGTTGTGTTGAAAATTGCTTGAAAAATTCCAAAACGTCTCGCTGGATTGAGTATTTCTTTATGCTTTAAACTGAGGTATAAAAACAGAAGAAAAGATACAATACACCTGTATAGTATTTATTTTCTAATGAATTAAACAGATAGAAAATAAATACTAGCACAATTTTTCATTTCATAATTTAATACGTGTTGGAACCATGAACATCTCAAATTTATTTAAAGCATTTTATCTATTTATAATTGTATCTATGTGCATCATTATTGTTGATGTTATCAATCTAAATTAACATTTCCACCCTAAACTCACAATCCCTCCAAAATTTTGAAGGTAAATTATCAACAGTTGGATAAATGAAGTTGGAAAAATATGTATTTTAATTTTAGTTACATAGTTATATATATAAGAAATGATTAAATATTAAAAAAAATTTAAATAGTGATAATCAATAGTCTGCAATTCAGAACAAAGTCTGTTTAATTCTGTGGCTATAAGATTTGTTTAAATGTATATCAAATAAAATGTTTGTTCCTAGCTTTTTAGTTACTTTGAAATTGAGTCGACTATATAATCATTTTGTGTTTACTATTCTATCAAAATCAAATGAATAGTATGTTTTTTGGAGCATCAATATAATTTAAATCTGACAATAACTATATATATTCTAAACTTCAAATACACACATCTCCAAATTATGAGATAAGGAGCACAAATATCTTTGTTGGTGCAGGATAACTATGAAAGATTGTATTTTTTTGGCAGATAGAGATTTTGGTACAATGCGGAATGACTATGTATCCCTTATTAATGCTTGTAAAAAAATGGAGGGAAAAAATAACTAAAAATCAAATACCAGTTCTAGAATTCTTTTTTTTTTGGGGGGGGGGGGATGTTTTTACATAATCCAAACTTGAGTATTTAACATTATGCTGACGTGAAATGTAAATAGGTAAAGACTTACCTCATTACATTAAGAAAGAAAACTATCAATAAATTGATCTGGAATATAATTACATTAGAAAAAAATCTTCAGTGCACATCTTAGTTGTTTGGTATATCTTATCTAAAGATAGTTTTGTTCTTAAAAAATTAGCACAAATGCTAAAATTAGATGAAGATCTACAGATTATACATTCAACATAGTAATTATTTTCTCTAGTTTAGTAAATGAATTTGGTTTAGATAAGAAAAAAATGATCATGGCAATTTGGAAAGGTATTCCAAAGTATTGTTGAATAATGCTAAAAATGTGATACTAATATTGTTAAAGAAATGTTATATGAGAAAGTGACAATAAATATTATTAATGAGAAAATTATACTCCATATTTGGGTGTTAAGATATGCAAAAAAAAAAAAAAAAAAAGTGATATTTTAATTTTTTAAAAAAATTCAATGAGATACAAATTGGTGCATTCAAATTTTATATAAACAAGAATAGTAAACAAAGTGACAGTACATAGAAATTGGCACTTTTACAGCAACAGAGACACATATGATCAATACACTCATTTTCTGTTTGTAACATACAAACGAGGTACTTGTGTAATCTTAACAACATGTTTTCAAAACAGATTTGTGACAAAAGAAATTTACCAGACCTGCTAGCAAGCATCATAAACATCAAAGATCGTGATATGCAATATCTAGTGGAAATACCTTCATAAATAAAAGCAAGAAAATTAAAAGAAACTTATTTTCTACAATAAATAGGTATACTGATTTTGAAGAAAAAAGAAGCAAATATATTAAATACAGTTAAAAAATGAAAGAATAATTTATTTAAAGAACTAATGAATGAAAAGAGAAGAACCTATCAAAATTGCTTTCTATATTTCATTTGTACCAACAGACATAAATTTTTATACTGAAAAGAAAACTTTTTATAATGATTTAATTTTCTGTTCATGAGTTTACACCAGTATATGAAATGATAACTAAAAAAACTGTTAAAAAATGCTAATAAAAATACACATCTTAAGAATTCTGATTAAACTATAATATTAAGTACCATAAAATAATTGTCTTTTAATTCATATTAAAATAAAACAGTGAAACACTAAATTTTGTTACTAGTTTATCTTCAAGACAGTAAATTTTATTGTATTGTTTGTTGAAAGAACATTTTTTTTCATAGTTCCCAGGAATCAGAATAGCACATGATATTGGTATTTAAGCTTATTACAAAATTATTCTAAATTAACAAATTAAAAAAGCTCTCCAAATTTTTTTAAAAAATAATAGAAAATTAGAAATTAGTACTTCAGACTTTAAATAACTTCTGTCAGTATTATGCAATAGTCATAATAAAGATAATTTTTTTTAAATGAATAGCACTGATAAGAAATTTTATACATTATAAAATTATTCAGCAAAATTTACTTTGTCCATTGGCTTATAACGTCTATGATAAAATATTTGAAAAACTGACACTTTAAGAAATGTCTTTATGTTGAAACAGAAATAAATGAATAATGATATGCAATTAGAATTGCAAATGTCCAGATTGTCTTTTTATTACATATCATTATATTATTATTTATTAATTATAATAACCTTTTTTTGAATTTCTAAAATAAAAATTAATATATTTATAAATATTTTCACAATTATAAATTTCTTTATTATGAATAAAACTTTCACTGGTTATGCAGATTTTTTATACATCTAAGCACTTTTAGATTATGATTTAACACAAGAAAATAAACAATTTTTTAAATATTTTTTATATAAATGTAGTATATATATCAAAAGCAATATAAATATTTCATGGTGAAACAGATAATTAAATTTTATTTAATGAAAATAAGATTTTATCCTGAAATTCAGACAACTAATCAATAAGAAACTCATTTGTATAAAGAAATTTATGATCCAATAAATGTAATGGAATGCTGCACTTACTTCTTTATTGAAAATCACCATTGAATGAATTTTTAAAAAAATTGAAAATGGTTTATATAATAGTATGCATTGCAGGAAAATAAACACAAAAACGATACAAGAACATGTAATATGAAGACTACATAATTCAAAGGTGCAATACTTTGAATAAGGATAAAAAGAAACAACAAAAATAAATAAACCCCTAAAAAATAATATCCAAAAGAGCAAAATGCTAATAAACAGCTGAAATATATACACAGGGTTGAAAAATGGTTAGTTTTAAACTATTTTATACAATAAGAAAAAAGGGCATGAATTTAAAAAAGGTTTCACAAAACTAGCTTAACATTACAAATAACTAGTTGCAACTACTCAGAAATTATGGATAATAAAATGACAGTTAAGTCTATGCAATACTTTTAGTAAAGATGACAAACAAAACATACAAAAAAGTTAAATGTGTACACAATAAAATGATGAAAAATGAAAAATTATGATTTAACTTATTTTTCACGATACAATTTTAACAATTTTAAACAGTGGAGAATTAAATCTGCTATTAAATTGGACCAAAATTAAGTTACTCAGTTAATAATTGAATAAATTAATGAACACATTTTAGCTGGAAGAATGATAGATGAAGAATCTAAATACTCATACAACAATAAATTTTGATTATAAATTAAAACATCAATAGCCTAGCTGTTTTGCATAGTTTACATTTAATAAATGGAAGAAAACATAAACATAAATTCGAATTGATCAATTCTTAATATATGGTTATGAGCCAGTCCCTAGTAATGAGTATTTACATGGTGGTATAAATAATTCACTTGCAGTCCAAACTCATAACAATGTGTATGAAACTTTCATGATGTTTAACACACTGAATAGGAATTTCACTAAAGGAGATCACAGATAAAATTAAGTCCTGCTGAATAGCACAAATATCAAGCATATTACAAATGTCAAGTCATATGAAAGGCATATACTTAAACCTCAAAAATTTTCTAATAGATAGCCTTTTCAAAATATTGCAACTGCAAAACAGACTATGTTCAAATTGTGTTAAAAAAATGCATTTCATAGTGGTTCCAAAGGTGATGCAACAAAATAAAAAAGGAACTAGGAATGAAGAAAATACAATATTTTTAAAACAACAATTAATGAAAATAAAACATTTTGTGAAGTATTTAAGAATTTATAAAATAAATTAGAATTAATATGAATTATTCAAAAATTTCAGAAAAAAAGACCTTAATTAGATATTGTATTCTTAATTATAATTGCCATAAAAGGAATTTGATATTATCATCAAAATATCTTTTATTCATTCGAGCCTTTTCAACTCCACCGGTTTTTTACAGTAGGAAAATATTATTCTTAGATATAAAGTATTAAGCTTCTTTTAAGCCTCGTATACTTGTTGCTTTAGTTTAATAATTTGTTATTGCTTAAGAAAGTTAAAAGATGTTGTAAAGGCAGAGATAATGGTATAATGCCAATGCATCATACTTATAACGTCTATTTTACAAAATCAGAGCATCTTTCATTAAAATGCAAAAAACTTTTCATATTCAGCCAATATGGAAATTATATACTTCAAATACAACTAAAAAATGAACTTTTTTTAAGTAAAATTATCTAGAAAATCACTTTAAAATAACAACTCTTCAATGTTTCAAAAGCTTCAGTAATATATATCAAACCTTAAAGAATTTAAGTATTTTTACCTAAGGGAAAAAAATCTGTCACATTGATATTATTCAAGACTTATTGAGATAAACATTTAAAAGAATTGAAACATAAGAAAAAAATAAAACCTCAATCAAATATGTATTTATATACAATAAATTAAGGACATGACATGCTTTCAATAAAAATTTGTTATAACATCCAAAAAACGATTAAAATCGTATCAAATAATACTTCTCATAAGATGTGTTTTCAATTATTAAACTGTTATGTAACATAAATTTAGCAATGTTATGATGAAGCATTTTTAGTATTTTATAAAAAATTATTGCAGCATTAGTTTTTACAAATAAAACTATGCATAGTTGATTGTTCATGTATGATATAAATGAGAAGAATAGCTTCCTTTGTTAGGTAGTATTCAGTAATATAAACTGAATAAATATGGACTATTATTGAACTGAATTATGCTAATAAACCTCAAATAAAACAGATGAGTAAAAATAACATATAACATAAATAATCAATATAAATTTCATCAAACTAAAATAGGAACATAAATTGTTAATTAAATTTATACACAAGATAAATCTAGTATTTACAAAAATAAAAATTAATGTGATCATGCAAGATGTGTTATAAAAGGTTTTAAAATTTGCAAGCAACAAGATCAATATTCAATTCAATCTTCTTCATTAAACTAGCTTTCATATCATAATATTTATACAACCTATAGTAATATAAAAAAAATTAAATATACTGCCTAAAAGCATAAGTATAGGAACATGGATTATATTTAATATTAGTGTGTAAATAAAAAACATTATATTCAAGAAATAGCATTTTTACAAAAAGACATTGTGTTCCAGAATGAATAATATTCCTTAATGAATATGTATCAAACAAAGAATAGAAATTTTGTTGAAAATAAATTATTTTTAGCAAAAGGCTGCACTTAGTAGAATACAGGTATTAAGCAACTGATATTTGAAATTATTATTTTTCAAATTAATTTTCTGCACAAATAATCAAATATAACTATTAGTTCAAGAGCATTATAAATCAACAAGTTTTTTTTTTAAAAGGGGGAAAGGGGCAATATTAAAGATCATGTTACAAATAGAAAGATTTAGTTTGGATATAATCAATTTTCATAATAGATCAAATAATAATAGATAAGAAGATCTGTATCAAAAGTTTGAAGTTTTACAATTTGCTTAAAAATCATTAAAACAAAATTACAGTAGCAATAGGCACTTGAAAATCTGCAGAATTACTTGTGATAAGTAATTTTTTTCAATATGACTTTTCAAATACCGTTTATCATATTGATTTGTAAATTGAGCATAAATGAAGTCATTTGCTGATGGGTTCAATGACATAAAAATTAAATGAAAAAGTTTTCTGTAATAACTTAAGTTTTCAAAAACATATTCAGCAGTAAAAGAAATAAGATTTTCCCTTTTTCAATTATTAGCATCATATGATTGTCATTAAAAAAAAATTTGCAGATAATGTGTTTTTATAATGCTCTGTATACATAACCATAATTATTCATTTAGATACACATTTTTCAATTAAGAGAAGAAAGCACTATTCTTTTAAAGAACAATTTAAAATTTTCTTTTCAGTAACTGACTCAATCTTTTGAAATAGCATGTGTTGTTACAATCTATTGAAATAAAAATAACTTTTAAAAATGAGAAACACTGTGATACAAATGAACATAATTCACAATGAGCACATTAATCAAAGTTAATTAAATAATTATGATCTTTGATTCTCTCAATTCAAATGAGTCACCTAGAGAAAACATAATATTTTCTTTGGTCAAATATCCAGCTACTTGAACCAAAAGAAATGAACACTCAGTTGCCTTTCTTGTTGACAGCATAAACCACATGTCCATTGGCTATGCTACCATTTGAAAGAGTACTAATTTTGCTACCTTTACTTCCATCAGAGTAGTTGATGGAAATTGCTTTACTTCCTTCATTGGAATTAATACCAACAGCTACAGAATCTGCTCCAATTAAAGAGTCTGTTGTAGTAGTTGGTTCTTCGTCCACATCTACATTTACAGGTCCATCACCATTAGCATTGTCCTCAGGCAATTGGGTGACACTTGGAAAGTACCTGTATATCTGCTCTTCAGTAGCATCCTCTTCCCGAACGGATGTCCGAAGAGGTGTGTTTGGAGTTGCCACTTCTTCAATGTCTACAGAATTGGTCAAATGTCTTTCACAAAAACAGTATGAAACTGCACGAAACTTGGCATTGACATGTGGACTCAACATCTGCACTATCTCCACAAAAGTTGGACGACTTTTAGGGCTTTTGTCCCAACACATTCTCATTAAGTTATCCCTATTTTAATGAAAAAAGATAAAAATGAGATTTTCTGATTACTTATTAACAGCATACTTTCAACAAAATTATTTAAATTTGAATAAAATTAATTTATAACAAAGACATCTAAAACAGAGGTATATTACATTACAAAAATCATTGTTCTATTATTAAATCGATAATAGATTTTTGTTTGCAATTTAGTACTGTTATAAAATTAACAATCGAAATTTAATACAGTAGATGATATATATATATATAGATATATAAGGAAAATTAGGAAGTATGTATACTTAAAATAAGATTTTTAACAGAATAATTGAAATTTATAATTGGAAATTTGTCAAAAATATTTCAAAGTAAAAGAATAATAAAGATTTCGTAACAAAATTTTAATTAATAACATCTTATAAATTATTAGGATATATTAAATGTCTATCAAATCATTTTTTAGTTAAGAACATATTTATGGAGAAGTAAATACATCCATTCTACAATAATTGTACAAACGATATTTAAGTTAGACGATTAGATATAATAGGCTATAGTTCTTCAAATGTTTATTTTCCAATGAGAAATTATAGAAAATTTTTAGCATTTTTCAAACATATTTCTTTTATGATTAATAGAATTTATTAATGTAAATAAGTCTTTGCAGTATAAACCAAATGTTAATTTTTGGAATTAAAAATTTTAACATTGTAAAATTTCCTGAAATGTTCATCTTTCTTTATAGCTATTTTGATTGGATTGAACTTTTTAACTATGAACAGATTAAGTATATATGTAATGTTATAATAGGCCTGTGGTAAAATCTTAATAAGCCAGTAACAGCCAATAAACATTGGTGATCACTAATGTCTAGCGGATATGTTACGCGGCGACAAATCATAAGGTCGCAAATTCGATCGTTGATGGAATTCAGTCTCCACATCGGCACAACAAACCTACCGTAGGCCCAAATTATGCCACTTAAACCCCTTTAAATGGCAGTGGGTGAATTTTAATTAAATACATTTTTCTAGTCTCACTGTCTTTGGATCATTTATTAAAAGGAAGGAAAGAAATGAGGAAAAAAGTGAGCTTTGCATTTAAAGAGAATGGAGGCTTTAAGTAGCAACAGTGATTATCAATAAATGTGGTGGTTTTATATTGTGGTGTCGCACCAATGTGGAGACTGAATTCCGCCAACGATCGAATTCGCGACCTCATGATTTGCAGCCGCGCAGCATATCTGCTAGACAAAAGTGATTACCAATATTAAGTGGCTGTTACTGATTTATAAAGATACCACAAAATAAAAAGCAAAAAATACTTTTTCCACAAGCATAATTTTTTGATCACTGAGATGCATGCAATAGGTCTGTTTTGAATCTAGACCAGGATATAGATGTATTTATCAATTTGATATCCCAAAGTCAAGAAAAAAAAATTGTAAAAACTTTTTAATATAAATAAAATAATTAATAAAAAAGTTGTGATATTAAAATAACAGAAATTTTTAAATTTTAAGATGTCAAATAAAAATGTCAGGCAATTTCTTCTGGCTTAAAGGAAAAAAAATGATAAAACTAAAACTAAAAATTAAAATAAAAAGAGAGTAAATTGATAAAACTTAAAAACTGAAGTGAAATCAAATCGAAGTCTTTCTAAAAAACCTTTAAAGAATTTGAATACTTTCTTCTATTAAATAAAGATTAAAATTCACTGAGCCATAACTGAAAACTTATTTCAATGCATATTTTTTTCTATCAAAAATGAAAACCTCACAGAATACATGAAACAGAAGGTAACTGTTGTTGAAAGGTTTCACTGAGACATTTTAATTTCATTTTTATTCGTTTTACTTTTGGATGATAAAAAAAAAAAAAAATCGAATTTTGTAACTGTTGATACAAATTTTAATTTCAACTATTTCTTACAAAATTCAAAACGACAAAAATTATTTTACAGGAACTAAGGAAGCGTATCAGTTAATATCAATAATATACCAATATAACATAGACATATTCATTTTATAATTTAGTGAATAATAATAACATTTAAGCAAATGTTTCTAGTATTTTACCAAATAAAGCAATATATAGCTTTATATGAATAATTTCCATGTTAAGGTTTAAATAATTATTCAAGAAATGGAAATGTATTTCAAGTACATTAGAAAATTTCAGAAAATAAATTCATAGATTTAACAAAAATTCAAAACAAATTTGATGTAGGGTAGTAATTTTCTCTTTTATCTCAAAAACAGATGTGCTACAATTTATTCAAACTAGTGAAGAATAGATCGTTAACACTCACAGCTATTGCATAATAAAGAAATTGCAGCATAGTATCAATATTACATCTTAAATTAATAATAATAATCTGAAAAAAATGCATTAAGTTCATACATTTCATTACATACTGTCTTACAAGTAAATTTATCATTCATTTAAAATGAATATAGTTATAGAGATTTAAAACAATATTTATCCATGTATTTAAAAAAAAATGCTGAACATGAATTAATTGAATAAATCATGTTGAATATTCATTCAATCAATTAACTAATTTAAACAACTCATTAAAAAATAAAATAAAATAATTCAAACGTTTTTAGCAATCTTTATCATGATATGTGAAGATTTTGAAGAAATTATTAAACGCACATCACACAATAAACAAGAAAAATAAAAACAAATATGAATGTTTTTCTATTGCAAAAATATGCATATCAACTGCATAAAAAATTAATAGATTATCTAATTAAAAAATTTAAAGAATTAATTCTTACAGTTCTTCTGGACAGTTTTCTGGTTTTTCCATCGACCCTCCTCTGATTACAAAATTTAGAACATCTTCGTTGGAGAGTCCTTGATATGGCTGTGATGCTAGAGTTGCCATCTCCCAAAGTACAACCCCATATGACCTAAAACCAATAATTGACAGCTTTTAAACACATTCTATTGACAGCATTGATTTTGTGATGAAATTAAGTAACCATCACAGAAAATAAAACTTTGCATCGACAATTAATGATAAAATCGAACAAAACCAAATAATGCATAATATTAAAAATTATTTTGATACAATTACTAATAAATCAATGAAATCAGGAAATAAACGCTTTTATGAAAATAAATTAACCTTTGAATATTAACAAATATTTCAAGTAAAAAATAAAAATCAGCAAAAATAGCAATCTACAAATAAAGTCAATATAATAATGATTTACTGAAAATATGAAACATTTCAATTTTTAATTTCATTTCACAATTATTTATCTTTTATACACAAATTTTTGTATTTTTAAATGCATGAAAATGATTCAATTGTCAAATAAAACAATTTAAATTTTAATTATACAATTTTATGAAACGAGTCTTACCATACATCTGTTCTACTGTCAAAAATACCATCTTTTAGAGATTCTGGTGACATCCAGCGAACTGGAAGAAGACCTTTTCCTCCTTTACGATAATAATCAGTTTCATAAACATCTCTTGTCATCCCAAAATCACCAATTTTCACAGTTAAATCTTCTGCTACCATGCAATTACGAGCAGCAAGATCTCTATGGACAAATTTTTTTGCTGCGAGATATGCCATGCCATCTGCTATTTCAGCTGCCATTTGCAGAATTTGCTTTAATGTAGGTGGTGGTTCACCAGGATTGTCCTACAATCAAACATATTTAAGTATCTTCTGAATAATTTAAATATATATATATATAAGTAATAGAGTTAAAAATATATTTACATCTGAGTCTGGTCTGTGCGAACGTAAATAAGTTTTCAGATCTCCATTAGTCATTAATTCCATAATGACAAGAGTTGGCTGGCCTTTGGATACAACACCCAAAAGCTTTATAACATGGTGACAATTGAAAGCCCTATTGAAACAAAGGAGAACATTTGAAATATCTTTCTCCCAACTCTATCTCTTTTGAAAACAATTGAGATTGATTTCAATCAATTATGATTGAAACAAACAAACCACCACAACAAAAACCCACAGAATTTTGATTATATATAAATGATGAAAATATAAAATATTTCCCTATTTACCCTTTGAATTACATACAAGGATGGTTCAGATACAATTTCTATTATTCATTACTTTGAAATATTTGTGTAGAAATATTCTTAATGAAAGAGATTTGTACTTTCTGTAAATTCAGTGAATGGTAGATTTGTGAATTAAAAATAATAATAATAAATAAGTGTAATCTTATGTCCATTCACCATATTATCAAGAAAATGAATTTGTTTTAGAGATGAACATCTTGATAATTATAGATATTTGCAAACAACAACAAATATTTCCAAGTTAGAATGTTTTCAATCTTTCTACAAGCAAGTAACTTATTTATCATTAAAGTAGTTACTGTAATTTAAGATGTTTACAATATGATTTTTAAACAATAAACATTAAAATTTTTTAATTGATTATTTTTCAAATTATCACTTACTTCATCACAGATGCTTCTTGCAAAAATTCAATTCGTTCTCTTAGCGATGCACTTTCATTCACAGTCTTAAAAAAAAATTATATATATCTTGAGATTAAAAAAACTCAGAAATTTTAAAGTTAATTTAAATGAAACTAGGAACTAGAAAGATAACATAATACTAAACTTAAAGCAGAATTTGTTTCAATTAAAGATCAATATCAGTTTGACAATAAAAGTTTGATAAAAAAAAATTAAATTCAATATGCCGAAAGAAAGAATTTAAAAAGGGGGAAAAAATAAGAATAAGCCACAATTTTTCTGATGAAAAATGCACATATTTTTTTGCTTACATCTCAAATTAAAATGTAACATAAATATATTTTGATAGTTATCAAAAACATGCAAAATATTTACAAATGGTAGAGCATATGCCAATTACTAAAACTATTTCCTTATATAGCAATAAATGTATAAAAAAATGAAATACACTTTAACATTAAAAAGTATCATTATATTCTTAACAAATAATTTAAAAATAGGATTTTTTTTTTAATCATCATTATTTCCTAAGCTAAAATATGAATTTTAAGCCTTCATCAAAAGGTTTTTATTAATATTTACGGAACAAACCTTAGCAGCACAAGGTGTTAATGGCTTTCCATCTAAATCAATCACATTTCCTTTGTAAACCATTCCAAATGAGCCTTGTCCTAGTTCTTCTAAAAGATGAACTTTTTCTCGTTCAATTTCCCATTCATCAGGTGTATACACTACGTGAAAATAAAATATTAAAAAAATAAAGGAAACGTGATTCTGATACCAATAAGAGCAAATAAGATTTTACTACATTTAAGAAATTTAAAAGGAACATTGACAAAATTTACATAATTGTTGTTGAAAATAACAGAATTACAGTTATTCTGTTTTCATTCTCCTTATTATATTCTTATGTTTGAAAATAAGAAATGACGATAAATGAGAAATTTATTGTAATGAAAGATAAGAATAAGAGCATAAAAGTTAATTACTAAATTCTTCCAAATTTCCAATGACAAAATTTTAAGTTTAAATTTAAATTTTAATACAAAAAAAAAAATCCTAATAAATCTGATATTAGAAATAGTCAATTGTTTTTTTATATTATGCAGAATAGAAAAAGTTAAAAAATCATCGGATTTTGCAAAAAGTAGAATTCTGTAATGGAGCTTTAAATCAGTAATTTTATTTCAGAATATAACTGCTATGTTTTGAAGCAATCTATGAAGTATTTTTTGTCATGCAGCATAGAATAAAATTAGTTATTTAATTTATTTCAAATTTAGAATTTACGTACAAATCTTATGTAGAATTATATTCTTATGAGTAATTTTTACATTAGCAAAAATCTTGTAAAAAAAGAATAAAAAATAAAGAAGAAATGAAAAAATAATAATACAAGTAAGCAACTAAAAATTAAAGAATAATTTCAGTAATGAAGAATTCGATACTAAAATGTAATTTTAGAAAATATACAATAACTAAAATACAATAGAAACACAAAATAAAACAAACTTTTAAAATCATATAATCTACGTAATTTGACATACCTAGATTAGAACTCATGTATTCCGGATTGACAGATGCATAATCAACATAGTCTGGAATTCTTGGGCTCAACCTTAATCGAAAATATTAATTTTAATAATTTACTTTATTACTTAATAGAAAGAAACTACACAAGCACAAGATAAAACACATACGAAATGATAATTTTGTGTTTAATTTGCAAAGCAATTATTCTATTAATAATCTTTGAAACAAGTAATCAATTATAATGCACACTTATTCAGAAAAAAAAAACAAGACATATTAACAAATATACTGGATTTTAATCAAAAGTAACTAGAAACAAATGCAAAGTAAAAATTTGGTAAGCAGTTTATTTCACACAAAAACTATTTTCGTATTTTGAATTGAATAAAAAAAGTAGAACAACTATTTTATGACAACATATAAAAGTACTCACTTCCATCTATAAACTCCATACATGCATCCAATAGCTACTGCTATGAAGAATACAATACCAACAGCCAAGGCAGTCTCCATGGTAATGTTATCTGTATATACACGATAAGTATTTACTTATTAATTGACAATGTTGATATATAGAAAAATATTTATATTAATATCAAGTATTATGCTGTCTATTCTAATATATTTTCAATATAATATTCCTTCAAAAAATCCTAACTTACATATCACAAATTGATAAGAATTAAATGTTTTTTGAAAATCGAAAGTTTTAAAAAATATTCATATAAAAATTATATGGTTCCAATGATAAAAAGAAAAATTTTGGAATTTACCTGAGACAGCAACAATATGAAAATAAACATGTTGGGTCCAATTTCCATGACCAGCCAATGAAGTTGCCCTGATACGTAAGGAGTAATTACCAGGTGGCAGTTCAGAAAGATAGTAACCATTACGGATCAAATAATTTGATCTTGTGACACATATCCTTTTAGGTTTGTACTATAATAAGAATTTAAAATTTTTAGTACTATTAATATGAGTAAAAAATCCCTTGAAACAATGAGATCAAAATTAAGAAAATAGTCAATAGTAAGGTTTATTTCGCCTTAATCACTCAATTAATTCCTACAATTACACGGGCTATAATTCTGTATATAAAATATATAGAATTATAGCCTTATGATAGATAGTTTTTTTTAAAAAAAATTACAAGACAAATTTAATAATTTTTTGATATTCCTTTTCTACACAAAAATTACATAGATATTGCATTTACAGAATAAATTGCATTATTTAATAAAATAATAAAGAAAACTAAAGTTAAAAATTAAAAAACAGTTTAAAGATACTTGAATAGAGAATTCAAATAAGAAAATTAGCTTACAATAAATATAAAAATAATTTAATTAAGATGAAGAAAAATCTCTTTTTATTTAACTGATATAAAATGAAAATGATTTATTAAAATATTTTTTTATTACTGTATGGCTTTTAGTCTACATACAAATTTTAATCCTCTTAATTCTTAAAGATGAATTATATCTCTATTTTTCTGAACAAATCATTATGGTCAAATCTGCTATATCACAAAAAGTCAGCTATATCATAATACTAAGATGAACAAATTGTTGATCATGTTTCATACAAGATCAAGCTTAATTGTTTAATAAATAAGACACATTCTTACATTTTCCCCATTCATTCTTCTATACTCTAAAGTATAGGCAATGATCACACCATTCGATTCTTTTGGCTCTTCCCACTTCACAAAACCAGAGTATACAGTAGCATTTTCAGTTAATATCTGGACACTACTACTCCTGATATCATCAGCACCAGCTGCAACAAGAATCAATGTCAGTTATAATTTAACAACAAGATAGGATCAGAATTATGTGACATTAGAAATTACAAACTATCTATATCATATTCTATATCCCTCCTCAATGAAATAATAAAAAAAATATTACAATTATTATTGCAATAAAAAGAAATAATAATGAAACAGTGTTTTTAAAAATTTATTTTGAAATTCATTACTTTATCGAAATTTAAGATCAGTTGTGACGATTAATATTTCAGAAAAAAAAAATTATAATAACTTCACAAAATGATATGAAAGCAGTCAAGTCACACATGCAGTATCTATCTAAAGAACTTTTAAAATTGAAGAAAGGTCCCTTAATTTAAGTTTTAATAAAGTACTAAATAAAGATAAGAAAGTGAAAAAATGTGCTATGATAATTTTTTATATGTTACAACAGCAAGACATGAATCGAGTTCTTTTGGCTAAATACAACAACATCACATACATAACTATCTAAGTTATAACATTAACAGAAAAATTCTATAACAGGAAATGATATTTTAATAGAAATATTGAGCTTACGTAGATGAAGAGTCCGTACACTTGTGATAGCTTTTGTACTACATGGATCAGTTCTCATATTTGGCCAACTATCTTGACAAGCACGGATCTATAAAATTATTAATAATATATATTCATGAAATATGTGTATCTATTTAATATAAAAATTCAAAAAAATATACATAACATAGCAATATTTCTACTATTAAAGTCATTACTGAACAGAAAAACATGCGATGAGTTAGACAATTAAAACAACCAGGGTTTTATTTTCTATGTTTAATCATATTTTTGAAAAATAATTTCAGTGCTATCATAAAAGTATGCATGCAGATGCTTACTCACAAAATTTTATGAATAGTTACATAAAGAAAATATATTTTAAATACTTATTTAAATAATAAATGAATGCTACAACAGGATTAGTATTAATGTATTTAATATAAATTTTTATGCTTAAAATTTAACTAAAATGTCATTATATTTAAACACACAAAAATAATATTCCAAAATTACAAAGATATAATTAAAACAATCAGAATTTTTAGGAAGTTGTTAACAGCTAAATGTTTTCAATCTCATATTTAAATAGTAAAGTTCAATATTCAGAAATATCAGATTTAGTACAAGATTCAAAGAAAATACCAACTGAAAATAATTAATGCATGTAAACACAATTCAGAAATCAAAATTTTGTAAGAAAAAATATCTTAGCAAAGAAATAAGATATTAATGCTCAGGCTGATGTTATGATATCAATATGCTTCATGGAGAAGAACAATAACTTTTAAAGATGTTTTTCATCTTCATTGCTATTTTATTTAGCCCTCATATTCTTTAAAAAATTATTCGGCAAATCTTATCAAAATTTTCCACTAAGATTAACTTACTTCAACTGTATATTCTGTAAAATGTCTTAAAGTAGAAACAACTATAAAAGTATGATGATACACTAATCGCCTGAATTGTAATAAGGAGCCATTAACATATTTGTCTCCATCAAGAGGTTGTATTGAAGGATTAACACCATAAGGATCACTTGTAGTTCTTGGTGTGGTTTCTTCTTTTGAAGTTTGAACTAGTATATGTCTTCGGCTTCTAGTTATATCTGGACTGGAATATAAAAGAATGAATTTGAGATATGCAAAATCGTTATAAAAAACATGAAGGAAAAAATCCTTTAATCAACAAAATACTTTTTTATTATCGTAAAATATTTGTCATTATGTCCTTTAGCAATAACATCATTTTGAATAATCAATTAAAATCATTTAAATTAACGAATAATCCAGCAACTAAAATTGTTTAAACAATCAAGATTTAACTTTTATTTGATGGAAATTGAAAAGAGTCTATTTCATTAGATATAAAAAAGAGATAATTCACTTTATGATATTAAAAAAATTAAAATGAGGTAAAATATGGGGTAATGTACAGTACCAATATCCAAGTTTAATAAGTTGAAAATTTAAAAATATAATTGGAATTTAGATAAATAAAACAAACTACAGTTAGAAATAGATTTCAAATGCATGTTTAGAGTACAAATTACAAGTGTTTAAAAATGATCATACTAATAAAAAGAAGATGCTAGGAATCACATATTTTAATGTGAGATCGCCTACATTTTCATTTCACATCTTAACAGTAAACTGAACTTCTTAAAAATTCTTTTATAAATGCTAATTTTTTTTAAATTTTACAGAAAGATGTGTTAAAATTGTGCTATCATTTTTTCAGTGAGTATATCAGAAATTTTACAGATTTTTATGAAGCTTACTACAAGGAATCTTCAGAAGACAAGCACATGAATCAAATGCTGTCAATGTTTGCATAATATATACAACTGATTTAGAAATACATTGAAAATATTTAGTTCTAATAAATGGACATCAAATGGATAAACTTATTGCTATGCAGTTGACTGTACAATCTTATTCCGCACAAACATATTTCAGATAATCGAGTATTTCATTAAGTAATTAATAAATATTAATAAAAATATTAAAGACTAAAAATATTTGAATTTTTATAAACTAACTTTTTAATATACACTTTGTTATGCAAGAAATCTTCAAAATGAATCTGGAATTCTGCATCATCATCATCAACCCCCAAAGTTCTTTGATCTTTTGAACAAGCACAACATTCTCCATCTTCACCGGAGTCTGCACTGGATGAAGTAGCATTGTCAAAAAGTCCAGTATGTCTTGTGTCGTCATCATACAAGCTTTTTCGATATTCAGGAAAGGCAATTGCTAAGAAAAGAAGAAGAAAAAAAGTTAATAAACAAAAATACACATGCATCTTAACTGAAATTCTAACCAGTTTTTACAATTGTCTTATTATTTGTTTCACATGCAAAGATATAAAATAAAAACACACATTCATGGTATATAAGAATTTAATTTCAATAATGCATTTCCCTTCATATAATTGAAAAAGATATAAAATATAAATATCATACATGATCCAAAAGTGAGCATTTCAAAATCAGAAATATTGACAATATTTATAATAATTAATAATGAACAGTGAAAATATCAGTTATATTTTCCATCTAGAGACAAATCAGAATAAACGATATGACAAAATTACCTATTCTATTTTAAATTTTTCAATCAGTTGAATTTGAATTAAAAAATTTATGTTCTGAATTATTATAGTATTTAATACTAGATTTATTATAATTTTAAAAGTAAATAAAAACTAAATATTATAAAAAGACATTTTATGTAAGAAAGATGCAATAACTGTAAATATAATATGCAAATATCAGTAATAATTTCACAATTATAAGATAACTTTACAACAATTTACATCATTAAATATACAACTATAATTAATTTGAAAAATTAAGATAATTAAGTGAAGACAGCAAAAAAAAAAAAATGTCAATATTTTTACAGCCTATATTATATCTACACCTATACTGTATCTTGAATACTTACGCTCTAAACAATAATTTCGTTGGGCTGAAAAATAAGACGAATCTTCTTCGTAAACACCTTCTACAATATAGTAAGTCACATTTCCATTGGGGTGTTTCGGAGGTTTCCAAGATACTACTATTTCACCATGCAATGTTGATCTTGCTTTTATGCTTACAGGTGGAGTGGGAGTGTCTGGTTCAGTTTTAAAATATACAATGGAGCTTTGAGCACCTTGTCTACCTGATGCAGTTGTATATGTACGAATATAAAGTGCATATTGAGTAAATGGCTTGAGGTCAGTTATATGATGAATAATGAAATTGTTTGAGTCTTCAACGACCTCTACATCACGAACTGTCCATCTGTGATGAGATAAAAAAGATTATTAACATTATTTAACAATCAAAAAGAAAAAAAAATTAAAAAAATACAACCAATTTAAATAATTTTTAGCCTTTTGAAGAGTAATTTCCAAGGCTCAATTCTTCAGCAGATGTTAAAGATTTCAATGCATCTACAGCTCCTAATAACTTAACATGCTTTAAAGGCTATTCTTAAAAATTGCTTTTATCAGAGAGTGAGAAATAGAAATTTTAATTAATTCAATAAAAACAAAATATTTCTACCTACAAAGCATTAGTAACATTAAAAATACTCAAAATTATGACGGTTGGTTATGAATTTAATGGAAAAATGGTTATAGATCAATCTGATCCAGTGTGAAATAAAAGAATTAAAATATATATATATCATCCCATAATGTGAGTAACACTGGGTGGTGTTAAAAAAAATTTCTGCCCTTTTGATTTGCATCAATATCAGAGGCGTAAATTGCAATTTCTGTTTTGGCTCAGACAGTTACTTTTTTAATATTTAAATTACCTGACATCAATATGCAAATAAATTTAAGCAGGAATAGAATTCAATAACAGGAATAGAAATTTCACATTTTATTTAGATTCTTATTAGCTGGATTGTTGCAATGGTCAATGAACTGAAGTGTACAATTTGTATTATCCATTACATTCTCACTTCAAAGTAAATTATAGATTATTACTAATATTTTATTACAGCATTACAAAATTTTTTTTACTCTGGCATTTTCTTTCCATAGTAGATCACAATTTGTTTCAATCTGATTTTAGTTAATAGTTTTTATATAAACGTGAGTAAAAATAGAGATAAAGCAAAAAAAAAAAAAAAAAAAAAAAGTTGTATATAATGCAATTTATTAGCACATATATTTCCGGGCCTAAATTTAAAAAAAAAATATTATTTCTGAAATAAGAAGATTTCTAGAATTTCTTTGCTGAAAAAGTTAAAACTTTAGACTTTTCAATCTCATTTTTCCTTCAAATTTTTGAGTGTGAAATTTTTTTTTCATTTACAGAGATAAATTACATAATAATTTTCATTTTTCAAAACCAATAGAGTAACATGACAATGCTACATGAGAATAATATATGATACAGGAATTTATTTGACATCAATATAACTAAAAAATTTAATTTTTTAACACTGAAATTCAGATTACATTATGATAACAAGTAATACAATGAAAAAAATATATTGTTGCTATTACACTTTTAGTAACAATATCGATAAAAAAAAATGAGCAAAAAAACTCACGCATCTGTCCCACAAGCATCACGACCTTCGAATATAGAAATGTTCTGAAACAATCTGTGGATTAAGGGAGAAAAAAATTATCATTTTAATATCATATATTTATGAAATCACACATTCCTTACTTAGAGGTCATGTATTATTATACTATATAATATCAGAAAATACAATTAGACTCCTGCATTGGAAATAAAAATGATACTTACTTTTAATACTGAAAAACAAAAATCAAAGTATACAGTATATCATTCTAATATTTGGTATTGCAAGGCAGGGAATGTTACTCTGCTTCAACAAACACTACCAAGCACTTTCCATATCATTTTAAAAACATTTACTAATATAAGGAAAATATTCTTTAGATTTCTGACTATAATGGAAAGAGATAAGCAAGTTTTGAAATTTAGAAAGATTAAGAATATAGAACTGAATAAAATCTTTGAACTTACGCTTCTCTATAATAAATGACATATCCCAAAAGAGATCTTTCATCATACAACTGCTTATGGAAACTTTCCCATTTCACTCTTACAACTGTAGGTGTAAGACTTTGTACAGTAACATTCATGTTTGTAACATCACCTAAAATAATTCATTTAATTAAAATTTCAGTAATGTATATTTAGAAAGAAATTACCATACCATTGACAATAAATAAATATTTCAAATTTTCCAATTCAGTAAAAGCTTCTTACTCACGCTTCCTTCATTCGCGTTTTCACTATTCGAGGATTAAAAAAATGCGACCCAATTCCTATATTCGAGGCTAAAAATTTCTTTATTCGCGGATCTAATAAGTATATACTCAATAATAAAAGGATTCCAATAGGTATCCAACTCAATATCCTTTGTAAATTCTATCAAATGGATTAATAAAAAAAGTAATATAGATCTAACACAACTTTGTCTAAAGTATGTTGTTAAATGCAAACATAGCCGAAATCGTGAATGGAATAGGACGAGATGGGTTCGAACAGATAGAATCAAGTGACATTCAGGAATTGCTTGAATCGCTAGATGAAGATCTGACTGAAACCGACTTAGAGGAAATGTTAAATTCACAGCCCATTGAAGAAGAGGCTTCAACAAGCACTGGAAACGTGACATTTAGTTTCAAAAATCTTAGTGAAGGTTTAAGAATGGCAAATGAGATTTGGAATTTCTTTATGAACATTGATCCGTCTATGGAATGGAAGTCGTATTTTTAAGAGGTAAATTGCAAATGCGACTGCTGCATATCAGTCTGAATTGAAGGAGCCTTTAAAAACTGCCAAGCAGGGGGAAATTACAAAATTCTTCAAACCATTGCCTAAGCCTTAAGATAATTAATCAAAATGTTCAAAAACTTCAATTAAATTTATTTTCTTTATTTTATTTTGTACGTATCCCCTATAATCCCATATAAATTACCATTCCGTATTCACGATTTCTGTATTCGCGGCATATTTATGGAACATATACCCCGCGAATAAAGAGCTTTTACTGTATTATACAATATAGTGTGCTACAAAGGGAAATTAGAGTATACTTACAAGCAACACGGTCGCCATTTGAACTTGGTGATACATCTCTATCATCCCAATCAGCTACTTCTGCATATTTTTTGAGTTCTTGGATCTTGCTGGGGCAGAGTTTTGAATTGAAATGAAAGAAGATCTTTCCATTCATAATTTTAAGTTTGGTCTTACGATTCTGCCAGTCCCAAAGCTCTTGTAAGTTCTGATTATCCAAAACCAGCAGAGCATAACTGAACCAGAAAAAATAAAAATTCTTCAAAAAATATTTAGCAGCAATTTAAATACTTTTTAACAAATTATATATACATTTTTAAAGTATGTAGGTAAAATGGAATGCATGATAAGGTAACTTACTTCTTTTTGTCTAACTGTTCACCACGAATAGTCGTGAGGGATTTCAAAAAATTCAGGGAAACCAAAGGAAAAGACCGAGCAATTTTTAAATAGCCATCGATTTGTTCAATCATATTCAAGTTCTCTTCCAGTTCTTTTATGACATTTGCTAAATGCCAAAAAAATTTAATATTTAAATTATTAATATAAAAAGATTAAAAAGCAATAAGAATTTTCAAATTATATTAATGATTTACAGTCTTCAAAATATAACTTATAATATATGTAATATTGTAAAATATAAAACAATTTGCTTTTTTGAAACTAAAAGTCTAAAAATTATTTTTCAAAATACAGCTATAAAATATCAAATTTAGGTCAAATAAATAATCAAAATAATATGTTCTAGAAGGAGCTATCATATTTCTATTTTTTTAATCTATTTTTAGTGTCTCTTATGAAATATTCCTAGTTTTGATATTGGCTTAGGATATGATGAAAAAAGCTTTTTTCAAAACACAAGCAAAGATCAATGAATACTGAAATGATTTTAGTTTATATGATATGATAATATGTAATAAAATGTAAAAAAAAAAGGATATTAAAAAAAACATGCTTTTTGGTATAAAAAAACAGACGCAATAAATATGTATTCTCTCCATCATGTTTCACATATTTTATACTAGATTTCAACAAGTCAAAGCATTTCAAACAGAAGAATAAATAATGAGTTGTAATGAATCATTTTAAGATGAAAAGTGTTGGAAAAACATAGAACATGATGATAATAATGGGCTTTATGAAATGCAGAATTTGGTTGCGATTCAAATTCTTTCATAAAAAAAGCATGGATAGTCTCTTAGAAACTTTCTCGTATTTTTTCTAATAAAGGTATATTGCTTTTCCACACAGCAAGTGAAGACATAAGGTAAGGCTGGGAATGCCAATAATCCATTTTCCATTAATCACAGAATCAGAAACTGGAAAAAAGCAGACTGATGACAAAAACAGCAGTAAGTCCATTCCCACCAGAGAGTAACAGAGTAATGCATTAAGAGAGTGTTTTATAATATGTGTTTCATAATATAATGAAGCAAAGCAAAATACAATCAGCGTCCTTTCTTTGTCCGATTGAATAAAAATAAAAATTTTAATTGCATAATCACATATCAAATTTCATTTATACAAGTTGCTATGTTTTTGAGTTATTGTGTTTATATACACCAGATTATACAGACCAACTAAGGACTAAGTCATTGAGGGATTTAGTTAAAGTCTGATAGAAATCTGCATTTCAGACGTCAAATCTGTGTACCAAATTTTATTTATCAAGCTCTTTATTGTTTTAGAGTTATTGTGTTCCTTTGTACACCAACATATAGCTTAAGAATAGATTTCATTTAATATCTACGAGAAATTTGCAAATTTGGAGTAAAATACACATACCAAATTTCATTCGTCAAACTCAAAGTGTTTCTGAATTAACATTGTTCACAGATACACAGCATAACATCAAAAATGGGTTTTACAAACGTAGAGAAGTTTGTGATGTGTAGATTCATCAAAATCTCGAGATCGAATTTCTCGACAATTATAACATTTTCTCTTTGCATTACATACGGAATCGCATACTTTATATCATATTTTTGTACATTATATACAAAAAAGTTATTAAAAAAGCAAGCTTACAGATCAGAGAAATATTTATACATATTTAAAAAGAACCATTTTAGAATGATAAGAGAGATAATCACTCACATCCTCCTTGTATGTGAATTTCTAATGAACCATTTATCCTTGTACACCCTCGGTAGTTCTGGGCAGCACCAACATGATCTACGGTCATACCTGGACAAACTGAAAAAAAAAAAAAAATTATAGCACATTTTTAAAAGAGCAATGAAAAAACATTGTCTGATCTTTGTTCTAGTGCTTTACTGAATTATTGAATATCTGATGCGCAAATTCATATGAAATTAGAAATTCAATAGTAATTAATTAATTTTACAACAAATTCTAAAAAACTAAATCAAGGTTTCCAGTTATTAGGTTTTAAAAAATCAAATTATATAGTTTAAATGAAATTTTAAAAACGCGATAAACATTTTTTCGAGACTTTTGTATTTTTTATGGGAACAATCAGCAATCAGATAATCACAGCTGTAATGAAAACTCTTACATGAGTTTGATTTTTTAAAACATAAATATGGTGGAGGTCGCTCAATTTTGTAGCAATAGTTGTTATTTTTCACTTTAAATTTATTATCAAAATCTCTGGCCCAGAGTCGATGCATTTAAATATATGCAAAAATATTTGTTTAATGTCATCACTACATCGATTATAGTTATCAATTTTGAAGCAGAAAATTGACATTTCATTTTCAAGAGTTTACTTCACTCGTAAGAATGTGAGTAATTTTTTAATAAAAAGAGTTATTTGTCTCATGGGATTAGACTCACATTCCTTCACCTGGACAAGAACGATTTTTCGTGTTTTAAAAAGAACAATCATGTGACTTGAAATTTTTCGAACAGATTTAAACTAATGCTACCTGATTGAATTATGAAAGCAAAAAAGATATTAAAAAATAATTTAAGTGTTAAACACAAATTTGAGATTCTCAACAAGTGTGAAAAGTTACCAAAATTAAAATGAGTAAACGCATTCCAGCGATATAGCAGAAAATTCCTTTGTAAATTTTTAAAAATTTGTGGTTTTTTTTTTTTTTTTTTTTTTTTTGGAAGCCAAATTTTGATGATTCCAACAAGGACAAAGGAAAAAAAAAATACTTTCAAAGAAAACGCAAACCAGTCAAGCTCTTGAACATTTTGAAATGTGGTGCGCAGTATTGTTCCAGGAAGTGTGCAAAAAGAGCTAGTTTTTGTTCACCAAAATGCTCCCAAGTTATTGCGGGAAAATGTTAAAATTTTCATTGCTTTTTAACCAACTAAAAATTCAAATTTAATTTTTAGAATAGTTTTTTTTATTTATTCCCACAAAGTAATTTGTGGACGTAAATGGTGGTACAAAATTAGTGTGTAACTACCAAATTTTGTAGCTTCCGTCATAATAATTTGCATATTAAAACTTTACCCTGATGCATCAAGCAATACAATTTTGGCATCTTATTAACTCAGGCTAAAACATTATCATGTTAAAGATAGGAGACTCACTTTTCGGACACTTAGCATCACACTTCTTGCAAACATGCGGATTATTATCATCCACAACAAAACCCGGAGGGCATTCTTGTAAACATTTATTCTTGAACGGCTTGAAATATATGCGAGTGTCTTCTGAACGCTTTCCATCTAGAAGATCATCCGTCTGCTTGTCCGTGATTGTATAGTTTTTACACTCATCTTCTTGAACACAGCGACGGCCCATGAACTAAAACATGGAAACAAAAGAATCGTTAAGAAGCAAGCATTTGAATAAACTATAAATAAAGGGAAAATATTTCTATTATTCTCTTTTTAATTTAAACGTAGCGTATAATCTTTTTAAATTTAATTTTGATATGGTGATGTATGGTTTAATTGAATCAGGTATGGTGACATCTTAATAAGCCAGTAACTGCCACTAAACATCAGTGGTCACTTTTGTATTGTGGATAAATTACTCGGTCGCAAATCGGAAGATCGCGAGTTCGATGTTTGACGGAATTCAACCTACGCATTGGCACAATTCCAGCCGACACACTACGCCAAATTGGTGATCCGCTCGGGATGAATTTTCAACCGCTGTCGTGGTGCCATTTACCCGCAGCAAACGTAATCAAAGCAAAGTCATCAGACTCACTAGACGCAGCAGCAGCAACAACTCTCTCCATTAGCAACGCAAAGTCGTCAGACTCATTCGATGCAGTAGCAAATCTCATACGCTGGCCATAACGCTTGGCGCAATAAATCGTTCGTCTCTCTACAGACTCACTGGTAGGGGAGTATTGTGGTGACATCTTAATAAGCCAATAACTGCCGCTAAACATCAGTGATCACTTTTGTATAGTGGATAAGTTACTCGGCTGGAAATCGGAAGATAGCGAGTTCGATGCTTGGCGGAATTCAACCTACGCATTGGCACAATTCCAGCAAACACACTACGCCAAACAGCTATACACCATTGCCTATCCTAATAATTGAAAATTTAATGTAACCAAGAATATATTTAAAAGGAATTTGATATGATAAATGACAACATGATGCCGAGTTAAATGATGATCATTTGATAAAAATGTATGAATCTGCAAAATATAAAAAGGTAATATACGCTGTGCTGAAAACACTCTTATTACTTGGCATAATGAAAGCAAATCTCTAACGAATGTTTCAGATTTCTTCCTTGAATTGAAAGTTTTTACATTTACACCTAATTAATGGAGCTATAAAATATTATTAAAAATAGAGAATGCTTACCTATCAATAAAATCCACATTCATTCAAAGGAAGAGGAAAAAAATGTAAAAGAAATCAAGAAATACATATCTAATAGAAAGCAAAAATAAGCTTAATCATCGTCAGTTGCTTAATTCATATGTTTTATCGATGGAAATTGATAATCATTATTTTTTCAAAACTATTATCTCACTAAAAATGGTTTTTGTTTTTTCTTTTAACTAAAAGATTTTCCTTTTCAATTGTAGAAATTCAATTTCTGTTTATTTTTTTTAATAAATTAAATTTAATACACATTTTATAACACCATGCATAATGCTATCAAAATGCAATTGTGTGCTTTTGCCAGTGTTGAAGTTAAGATTTAAAAAAAAAAAAAAAAAAAAAAAAAAAACTTTTTTGGTTATTTACTTTGAAATAGGATTTTTATTTCCGCTATTATTCCATACCATATATACATTTTATATGCACTTATCATTATCATATCAGATTGATTCAACTAAGTTCCTGTTTTTCAATCAAATTAAACAAAAGGTGAAATTATGCATTTCACCTTTTGTTTAATTTGATACTTTTTCATTGCATTTTGATGCATTTCACCTATAGTTTAAAAAAATGTATTCTACATTAATCGTTTAATAGCTAAGAGGTCAATAATTCGGGAGAATAAACTGATCGCCCTAAGTCTGTCATTGTTCAACATACATCTATTTGAGAATTGTACAGTTATTTTCTCCCCATAAGAAAATATGGCAAAATTTGTTAAGTTCTCTTGAAATGTTTTATAACAAGCGTAATTTAAAATTTATATTAATTTGCTACCGTTATATTACTATAAATTACTGTGTAAAATATTACTACTATCATATATTAGCTACGGTTCTTAAAATTTATACAACATAAATATGAAGCGGTTATGAACTTCAAAATTTTATTGTGCTTTAAAATTATTAGCAAAACTTTGCTACTATTAATAATAATAATAATGGAAAAATAGTAAAGATCCGAACATCGAAGAACCTATAAACAGTATCTGAGTTATTAAAGCAGATTCTTTCTCTTTATTAGAGCATTTCAATGTATAAAGGTGAGCTATGGAAAGCGGGGCCTTAGGCTGAAGGAAAGAATGATCTTCTCTAATAAATCATTAAAGGAAAATTAAAATAAAATATTTAAACAAATATATATATTTTTTTAATTTGAAGGGAGACTATATGAAAATGAATTTATTCAGTTAAAATAATTGGCTTTAAGAGAATTTCGTAAAGAAAAGAATGTTGAAAACAAGTAGCCTTATAAATCTAGGACGTGCTTTCGAAATGCATGTTTTCGAGACGGATTCTTTTTCAGTAGGATATTCTAACAAGCTTATTTTATTTTGAGACGTTCTTTTGCAATAAGGGAATTCTAGATTTCTTTTAAAAGAAGGATTGCATTAGAAAACTATTGAAACATCGTTAAATATGTTTTTTTATTCAATATTAAATACACTGATTATCAAAAATTAAGGCACAATTAGAAAAAAAAAATGCGACAAAAAAGCTTGTTCTCATAAATTAAACTTGTATCTAGCATTCATAAAAGGCAATAATACATCAGATTACAATATAAAATTAGGGAAGTCACAGTTGTTTAATCCTGCAATCTTGCAGGATTTCCACAACAAGATTCTTTGAAAAAATTGGTAAAAGCCATAACATAGCAATTAAAGAAATAGAAAATCACAACCGTCACGACCAATTAAAAAAAAAAGCCAAGAGACTTCCTTTCCTTCAGGTCTTTCATTTCCTTCAGGTCTAAGTCATCATCATAGTTTTGCCACACGACCATGACATTGGGTCAAACAGCAATCATGTAAAACATATCTTCTCTTTTCATTCAACTTTCCGCCGATTTATTAGTTATAAGTTACACCAAGAGAATTCTTTATTATTTTTTTTCTATGCACAAGCATTTACTACGTAATATCCTGCTCTATTCATCTGTTATGTTCGGAGGATAAGTCGAGAATTCACGAACACCGTGGCACTCCCTTCAAATCAGCAACTAATTTCCTTGAATACGACCAGGAACATAGGAATTAAAATCATTAACACATTAAAGGCGGGAGTCGTAGTATTACGATTTGATCCACGTTACCTAGCATACTTTTGTCAGGATCCCCCGCCTTTAATGTGTTAACAGCTTTTGTATGTAGAAACTACACGGTGAAATTTGAATCTTTTTTTACTCCTTTTTTTTTAACGATATAAATACTCAAAATCGTTTATTTGGAAAATTCGAATGACATGTTTTGGCGTATGCAAGACAGCAAAATGGTTAAATGCAACCTTTTCTGACATCTATAAACCATGGCTTGCGTTTCTAAACCAAGAATTAATTTGTACAAGATAAGACTAGGAAAATATATAGTTACAAGAGTCTCCGATGATGGTTTTTTCTTGAGGAATAAGAATGTAATTACAACTATTTCTTTGCCAGCAGCAACCATTAGAAGGTTGGTATTAGATAAATCGTATGCAGCAAGTTTCACGAAATATAGTTGTTTAGAAAACGCCAATTAATGTGCTTATCCCAGATATACACCACCGAAACTAAAGGTGTTCTTTGTCACATACACATTCAATTGGAGTGCAAGTCTATGGAAGTTTGTATTCTTTTTTGATAAGTCCAGTTTTAGTTTGTTACGTGATTCAAGAAGATTGCAGGACTAACAGAAGCATGGATTACACTATTGTCCAATCATATTCATGAAAGAGATATTTTGGGTAAGTAATGGATGCATATAACACATCTCTTTGGATGGCAACATCGGCCGGTACATTGTCTCATATCATTAATGCCCAATTTATTAAACTTTCCGGATCCAATTATTTATCCTCATGAAGAAGTAATGGACAGATTATTTATCCTATAAAACGAAATTGCAAGAGGATACATATCTCATTTGATGAAAAATGAGCCAGGAAATTATTATGTGCATTAAATGGCCAGTACGTTCACCAGACTTATATCCAATTAAGCATATGTCCGATGCTTTATGAAATGGCATCATCGTGTTTAATCCATTCCTTCCAATAGTTTTGTATTTCATAGAACAATATAATAATGTCACACAACTTCAAAAAGTGGTGAATACTTTCAACAAAGATCCATTACTGATAATTATTTCAGTAATAGATCACCCTGCATGGATTTCAGTAATATAAATAATTTTGTATCAATAAAATGGGATCAATCGTAGGGGACTATACGAAAAAAAAAGGAAAAAATGCTTATCGTATAAAGCAAAGTCTTTTTTGTAATAGATAAAATAATTTTAATCAACTATATTAAAAAAATACTTATACATCTTACAAAAATTCTATTTTTTTTTTCAAATTTTTATATGGTTAGTATGTACATACCTCGTACAGGTTGGAGGGACATTTTTTCATACATCTTTTTCCGTATTTTTCATCATAATACATAACATGTTTGCATGCAATGCAGTCAGATGACAGAGGCCCATAACATCCTCCTAAACATTCAGGATGACAGCAATGCGTGGAATTATAGCATGTCGCATTATGTTCACAATCCGTTTTGCAACAAACTGGAAACAGGTAAAAAACACATTATTTGAAGAGACAAATCAGAGCAACAAGAAGAGAGGGAGATTAAAAGCAAATAAAGATGAGATACCTCAATTTTAAATTACGCTTTATGAATATTGCAGGCAAAGAAATGAAGAAACGTCCATTTTTTAAAGCGATTTGATCATGATTAAATTTGAGTTTTCGCAATGACGTAAATTTCAAACAATTGTATCAAGCTGGCATTTCAGTAATTATTCCAAAGGAGGTCAAATTGGTAATTGTGGATGATTGTTTTAAAATTTCTCGAAATGATTGCAAGAATTGATAAATAACTTTTGTAATAGAATATGCATAAGCTATATATAAGTCTAGTTATAATTGTTTGGCCAGGATTTTGTATTGTATAAACACATCTGCCATTCAACTGCATTTCGAAATTCGAGCTCGCAATTTTATCACGTAAAAAGAAACTGCATTACCCTAGTTTTATAATTTGCCTTTAAACATATCCAATCGAATAAACACAGTCTCATCAGAAACTGTTTCAACATCACCTTCTATCACTTTTAAAGAACCATTTGAGTACATATACAGTTTTGCAAAAATCTGTTTTTATTATGGTACCACAATTTTCATATGACTGCATATACGTTAATGATTGTTTATTTATTGCGAAATCAAGATCTAAAGATAAAAGTCTATAAAAAATTTAAAACAATCTTTATTTGTATGTATATATTTCAAACTATGCTACTTTTAATTATTTGTGCTATGTTTTTCTTTGTACAGTGGTAAAATTAAATAACTAAAAATTAACCGAAGATTCTTTTGAAATTTTATTAATACAACTACAACAACCAAAGAGAGAGATATATATAAATTAAAATATACCTTTTTGGCAATGTTGAGAATTCCAACACAAGCGATGAGATTTATCTAGAGATTCAGGACATTGGTCATTTTCAGGACACGTATTTGGACATTCTGCTGCCTTTTTGTTCGCTTTAATGAAATGTCCACCTTTACCTTCCTTCGCGATGAGATCCCAATCAATGGTTTCCACATAACACAAACCAGGATTCTTTTCTATCCTGACCGACCCCCTCAGGATGTCAGTCAGTTTGCTGAGACCGATCTCCTGCAGGTGGTACATTTCGAAAATCACGAAGGCGTAGTTGTGGAATAGTTCATTACCTCGGATGACCGACAGATTTGGGAAGAGTTTACCCACGGAATTGAGGCCGAAGGCCCGGTACAAAAGTAAATAGTCCGTGATTTCGACAAGGTCCGGGAAGGACAGCCCATCATAGTCCTGAGCTTGGCCATTGTCGATGAGCAATATTTGGAGGTACCCCTCGATCACAGTACAATTTTCCAACTTCTTGAAGTTTTCTACTTTGTTACGAATATCTACACTCTTGCAAACTGAAAAGAAAAGAAATATTCTTAAATGAGATAAGGTTGCAGCGAAAACAAACAAACAAACGCTAATTTACGAAATACTCATCGTAATACGAGGGTATAGTATATTATTAGCATTAAAATATCCGATTACGTTCGAAGGAAAATTTTTGAAAAATTGAATTAAAAAAATATATTAAAGCTACGGTATTTAGATGTATCGTCAATTATGAGATAAAATACAAAAAATACAAATAAATTATTTAAAAATATAATATATTTTGAGAAATGTGAAAATTCGTAGTAAATTTTAATGAAATTTAATCAAAACGGTTAACACTATACACAAAACTGTAATGCAGCAATCCTACTTCTCTTTGTACACAAGTTATAGAATACAATGATGAATGAATTGAACCAAAATCTAAGAAAAATGTTAAAATGCAATGAAGTTATGAGTAAAAACATACATCCATATATATTTTTTCAATAAATTTACAGCTTGATTTTTCGAAAATCACCTATAAATGAAAAATGTATTTCACCAACAATAAAACATTTGGTTCATTTCATTGCCCATATTATTTCAAACTAACATTGACATTTTTATGCAATTGCCTCTATTAGTTTTTCAGATATCATGTGAACGGTGGAGATTTTTTGGGAAAATTGAAGTTAAAGACAAATTTTGGCTGTAAAAATATGTGACTCTGGATAATAGGTCTGGCCTTCCATGTTTTTGGAATAGATAAACTGTTTTGGAAAGAGGAAAGTCTGAATTACAAGAAATTACAATTTAAAAAAAATCGCCAATGTGGTCGATAAGCAGTGTTTTTAAAGTAGTCGGATACCTTAAGTTATCACTTAAGTAAGTCTATGATGTCACAAATGAAGATTAATTGGCAAAAATAAAATTTAAAGTATTAGTTCATAAACATCATTTCTCTTTGGGAGATAGTTTTCCTAAGAAGAATTTGTCTATTGCAATGGTCTTATGACATGGTTTCGAAAAAACAGATCTTATCCAATCAGATCCGCAAAACTTAAAACCACTTTTTGTACAAATGTTATATATATGTATACGACTTTTCTCAAATTATAGTGTGAATATGCTAACTAGAGTAATTTTGATTGGGTTTAACTGATCTGTGTTTATATTGTAAAGAGCGTGGATGGCTTGAAATCTTCATTTCCACATACCTTTCTTGCAAATAAAGATGGAAAATTAGCTGAATCAATGTCTTATTAGCATGAATATCTTTTGTATTAAAACATTTCGATAGCAATAATTCCTAGAAGACAGAGGGTAAAAAGAGACACTAATGCTTAATTTCGACTATTATCTTACATGATTTGTATCCCCACTTTAAAAAAAGAAATGGACTATTCTTTCCTTATTTTGAACTGCTTACATGTACATGGATTAATACCTAATAATTTGAAGAAAAGTAACAGCCAAATAATAAAAGAACATAAATATTTTGCGGTCAATTTTATGCAACAACAGTTAGTTTTTAAAAATGTCAAAAGAAGAAATGATTAGTTTCAGCAAATTCCAGAAGAACGGAGAAGTGAATATATGAATTTTTCCTTTTTTCTCGAACGTATGAATATGAATGTATTTTATTACAATCTTTATCATTGGGGTAAGAGAAAAACAGAGAGAAAGTTTCTTTTGTCTTTATTGCACTTCTTAAAATAAACTAAATTATTTTTTAATAAAATTGTACAAGAAGATGAAAGAGGTTGTAAATTTTTCTTCCTTTCATTTATTTTTATTATCTGGTGATAAAACAGTCCTCCTTCGTCTTCTAGCTGGTCGAAAAAAAACTTTTTAAAAATAAATACAAAATGTTCATAAACACTATAGAATGACTATGTTAATTATTAACTAATAATGATTAAAAAATTTGCTGGGAAAAATGATAATCAAGTTGCAAAGAGATGAAATATTAAACGACTGTATTTTAGAATCGATTTATTTTAAATTCAAAAAAATAACTAACTATATTTAAGTCAATTTAGCAATCAGAACAGCATTCTGATAAATGAGTTCGCGGAATCTTTTTGTCAATTTTATAATTTCAATAAAGGTTTTAGGTTAAAATAAGCCCTACAATATAATAATTCGATAGTGCTGATGATGCATCGTCAATTGATATATTATATAAAGAAAGAATCTGGCAAATAAGCTATTAATAAAAAGGAAGGTTTTAATGCGAGTGAAAATTTTATAACAAAGTGGCGCTAATAACTTTTTTCATTAAATTTTTAAAATAATAAAAAGCAGCAGCAGATTAATGAAAATTTATGAAATTAAAATTGGGGAAAAGAAAGCAAAATTGAAAGTGAGTACAGTATTTTCGATTTCTACATTTTGTCAATGAAAGAAAAATAAATAAGTATTGGACAAGAGTTTATTAATACTTATCTTACTCATTTAATGAACATTTAATTTTTTCCTGAAACTTTACATAAAATTGGGATACATTAGGAAATGTTCTTGAACGTCTTTGATATACCAACAAAAGTATACTTAAAACTGAATGACTTAAGAATTTACTAAACACTTGAAATGTATATTTAACTTTTTTCTTCCCCCAAAAACTACCTGCTTCGCTTTTAGAAAATGGGTTTTAGCCCCCCCCCCCTCAAAAGACGTTATGGGGAAAAATAAGAAACACGTTTAGGTAATGGAAGTGGCATCTTCCCTACCCCCCGAACGATGAAGAGCATGTGCATACTGGAAGGACCTCTAAAAAGTCATCAGGGAGAGATGTTTTTGTCGTAGGATCAAAACAACTTAATCATCGGCCGACGTCGTAAATACGATCCTCGAACAGAGAAAAGAATAAAAGCAAAAACAGATGATTTGCTCTTTTTCATTTTCTATTGGTGGAGAGGACGGGGGCGGAGAAAGCTGCAGAAACATAATGTATTATTTAAAAGTAGGAACTATCAATTTTGTTTACGCGCGGTACAGGGTAACTTTTTGCCCTCTGCGAGTCGCCACAACAGTGCTTGCGTGATAGTGACCTGGATTTTCCGAGCAATAACAACTAAGGTAAGAGCTAAAAGAACATAAGGAGAGTGTAATGGATCAGGAAATAGACGAACAAAAAAGCAATTGCATCGTTCAATGACCGATATGCTTTTCCTGTACGCTAAGCGAAAACTTCCTAAGTAGACATTGTGAAACAATTTTTTAAATGATAGATTGTATAATTTCTAGTAACCATCAATTTATGCAATAAAAAGAGAGCCACAGTAGATTGAAATATATACTGCAGCAAACGAATACTAAGTTTAGCAAACTATCATTATCTAGCAAGAAATGGTTCCCATAGAATAATTTTCAAAGAATTTATATTTGAGTATGAAATACATCAAGATTTTATCCTTTCCTTGTCTAAGAATTAAGGGCAAGTAAATGATAATCGTTGTGACAGCACATATGCTGGAATTAAGGTTTAGTTCTAATGGCATCAATGGCCCCTACTGTGTGAGATCAATCTATCATGGAAATGAAGATATCTTTATATTACAGTCTTAAAATACCGAACTGAGAAGTGGTAATCAACTTCCATTCTAATTCTAATCTAGATATTTCTCAGTACGACTATATAAGCATATTCGAACCATTTCGGCCCACCTGAAAGTTATGGTTCGACTGAACAGAACGCCGCAATAACATAGAAGGAAATAACCATAACCAGCTAGAGTGCAACCCCTCCCATAGAATGCACATCTCGTCATCGGTGGGAGGTGAGTCGAACCCACACTGTTACTATACCCATCAGAACGGCGAAAACCAGGCAATATACCGGAAGCTTCTCATCGTCATTTTTGAAATGCATCCTCTTGTAACCACGTAGGAATAACAATAAAAAGTTAATTTTTAAATGCTCTCTTTTAAGAAGTGGTGGAATTCAAATGAGTTTTAGGTTATGTATACGAATCACAAAAGAATTTGAATAACAAATTGTAAGGATATATTTCCTTCTGTAATAACCATTACCATAAATTGAGACAAGACGGATTTATATTTTAGTAACACCAAGCGTTTAGTAATTTAAAAAGCAAGGCAAAGTAACTGTTCACCAATGAGTATAAAATTACATAAGTTTTATTACCATATGTGTGAGGGATCATAGATAAAATGAGATTAATTTTGCGAGCAGCATTGCGCGCATCACTTACAAATTCGCCATTCAGAATCCACAAGAAATCTAAGTTATTTTAAAATATCAAATACTCCGACCAAACTATAAGCAATTAACGGCACTCTTCAGGTTAAAACTATTTTGAATTTTGCATAACATAAATAAAAATTTAAAAAAATGTATGTTGTCATAAAAGTTTTTACCAATTAAAAAATAATGCATTCGGAATTAAATGACTGCAATAAAAAGCTTTTTCTAAAAATTTTACATCGTAATACAAAACATTTATATCACGAAACTTATACAAATAATTACATAATTATATATCAGAGTTAATGGAAGCTGATAATATACAATAACAATATTAAGGTTTATTATAAAAAATGCGTTACTCGATATAAACGGTTTGTATCTTTATTAATTTCAAGTGCAACTTGCATTCAGGTTACAAACAAATATCTATTTATCAACGAATTATTGGCTGCCGATCTAGTTTCCCAAACATATGATATATAGAAAGTGTTGAAATTTTTAACATACAGAAGCACCATAAGCGTTAAATTCAGAAGGTATGAGATCAAAAACGAAAAAAAAAAAAAAAAAAAAAAAAAAACCTATGTATCTAAAAAAGAAGTTTAAAACAAAATTTTAAAGCAGATTTGCCTAATATTCATTTTTTCAGCAATTATTTTAATATTTTGTGTTAAAACTCTATCACACACATGCATACACACAAAAAATATAAATGTATCATTAGTGGAACATGTACCGAAGTTCCAAAAATACTGGGCTAAATGATCGCTTATCGATAAATGCCTGCTTTTGAGTTTCTAATCCAAAATCAATAAAATAAAAGGTAAATAATCTCTTACCTTTGCTGCCGCGGGTTCATCGATAAAAACATCTCTGTAAATATGGTTTGAAGAAAAAGAGTGCAGTTTCGGTATAATCCTTTCTTTATTTTCTTCTAGGGCACAGACATAATATGATTATGGATAATATTTACATGCATTATTTACAACGCGCTTATATGATCATTAATTTGGCCATCCTCCGACGTTTAACAATGCGTCGGTCTCATACAAAATCTCTGAAGCATCTGAACATCTGGCGGAAGGAATATGTACTGACGTCAGCACAGCGCGTGGGCGCCGAGGTTATAACATATGAATCTGCAGACTCACGTTTTCCAACACCTGCTGTTTTCTTTCCCTGTCGTTATTTTATGACTAAAGACACGAAAAAACCATTAAGGACAAAGACCTTTGAGTGGCACCTAACATTAAAAAGTACATAACAGAGCATTTCGAGTTTTTTTATAGAATTTTTTACATTTTGGCAGTTTTCTTTCTATTTTTATGTCAGATTTAATCTGATAGCTACACGCAATTAAAATCTGGAAAGTTTCAGATGAAAAATTTAAGAATTTGAAACCACAGATTGAAATTTTTGTCGAGCCGAAGAACAATTTTGTTATGATAAAATATTTCGTCCATCATTTACTTTTCCATTTTGAAGTGTTAAAAATTTACTTGCTTCAAATTTTTTTAAAGGAAAGTGATATTTAGAAGAATTTTACGCTGAAAATAATTTAACTATAAATTTATTAATAAACTAATGATTTCTGACAAATCAGAGCTATTATTTCCCGGTAACAAGTGCATTATGCATCTTGCCGACATTAACGAATGTTGTAATTTTTTTCCCTTGAATTTTTAATTCATTTTTTTTCTTCGGTCTTTAGGAGCCAATTTTATGAAATCTATATTTTATGTCATAAGTAGGAACAATTCGTAGATCTTATTTCTAAAAATACATTTTAATATTATTAAAAAATTCTCATCAAAGAATGAAATTATTATTCGTAGATTTTATTTCCCAATATTAAAAATTATTTTAAAAGGTTTATGAATGGAGTTCTCAGATTCTAAAAATCTGATTTTAAATAGAAACTGAAAATTTAAGAAAGTAGATTACACTCCGGTTCACGACTATTCGGCTTCCATAGTATCTGGCTCAGTTTTTTTTTTTTTTTTTTAAATCATAATTAAACGAGGAAGGCAAAGCAATGCATTGGTCATATTGCCAAGGTATTGGGAGAGAGCATCATCTACGAACCTAAACGAGTTGTTGCAAAATACAAGAAAATAGCGTTCTGCTCTTTGTTCATTGTTTCGTTAGTGGGTAACGGTCCTCAATTGTTGCCACTGTTCCCGATTGTAACTGCACAACATGTACAGGATTCATAAATTGTTCTTGGAATATGCTTAAGGTTTTTTTAAAAATACACAACAGAAAAGATTACAGAATTTGTTAAAATGTGAATAGCTTATATCGTATAACTTATTTTTTCTCTAATAAATTCTTGAAACGTACAGTGTAGTGTATGAACATACATAAACTACCAGTACAGAGCTTTCTATTTCAACTGGACACGTTAGTAGCAAATGCTTCTATGATTCCTCAAGCTACGGCAGCCTCAAGCTACGTTCACATTCTACGTGGCCTGAGGTAAATGGATTGCTTAGCACTGAGTAAGTCGTGAGAAAGTGCATACTATAGCAATGAGTTTTTATTATAAAAAAAGGCTTCTGGCAGCCTAGGCCTGTACGACTTTTCTTTTATCTGGCCGGCTCTTCTGCCACATTAGGCCGCATACAAGGGAGTGTACTGTATCATAAAGGTTTATGAGTTAATTTCGCAGATTCTAAAAATTGGAGAAAATAGAAGTTCAACAGGCTAGGTAAGTCAATTATAATAAAAAAAAAGGAATCTTTAAACCGACTGCTTACAGATATATTAATATTAAAAAATGTTAAAATAAATAAAAGGAGAGAAAAATAATAAAAATTACAAGTTTATTCAACTCTTTTTAAATACTGATGCATTACATAAAAAGAAATGACTTGCTGGGCAGACAGAAATAATTTTTCTTTTAATCTATACTTATAATAAAGCTCAATGTGTGTGTGTGTGTGTGTGTGTTGGCGCTCTACAGGCCAGACCGTTGGACCTACAGATACCAAATTTGGTACATGTATACCTTGGAGGTCCGGAATGTGCACCTCAGAGCCCTTTTTTCGAATTTTTAATTAGAATTTGAATTAATTAAAATTTAAGCGAAATTTCGACGTTCTTCCGCTATAACTTCCGAAAATATGATCGCATAAACATGATTCTTACATCAATTTAAAGATTAAAAAATTAGCCTTCTAATGGTATCAGTGTTTTAACGTATAACTTAAACTTCTATTTTTAACGAATTTTTAAAGAAATATTTTAACCATGTTTTTTTAGCACGTGACTAGATAAAATAAAAGAATGCCGGAAGTTCAAATAAAAAAAATTATCATCGCAAATAAATCTATAGCAATACAACTTTCAGCACGTGACTGGATAAAATAAAAAAAAAACATAAAATGTGATATTTTCTAAAAAAAATAAGTGCAAAGCAAAGGTTTCTTTAATCGTTTGCAATATCTGAATCATTTATTCCATAAATCATCTTTATTTACAGTAAACCTGATTGAATTTAGACAGGATATGCATCGAAATCCCGACTGAATGGCATATTTATGTAATCGTTTGCAATATATGTATCATTAATTTAATACTTTTTTCCCTTTCTCGCTTTCTTCAAAAAAAAACATATTTAATATTTTGGCAACATCATAGAAATTTATTTTAATATTTTGGAAGAATAACCGATGGTTAAACCTGACTGATTTATAAAATTAAAGAATATTATTAGGAAAAGGTGTACTTTTAGAACTTTCCGTCCATCATCTTAAAGAAAATATTAATTTCAGGTCAATCAATACCCGGAATTAGTTCAAGGCTAATGAATAAGGGACTTAATTGAAAATTTTAGAACGCTTTATTCATGGCGAACCAGCTGGTCGCCAAAGGCGGCTAGTAAGTAATAAAACGAAGAAATACATTTATCCCGATTCCAGTTCTTTATACATAACAAATCACGATAACTTAAAAAATATATATATATTTAATTCGTTCATATATTTATAATATATCTCTTCTGAGAGTTGAAAAGAATCAACAAATTTAAACTAGTAAACAAACGAAAGAGGGGAAAAAATCAAATATTTGTTTAGTTCCAGAGAATTTATAGAAAAGCTAGTAACAATAAAGGAAATACAACAGACTCATTACATTAAAACATTTATGGATAATAATACAGCTTGTTTTTTCCCATTCCCAAGGCAATGTTTACTTTTGCGGTTTTTGCCAAACAGAAAGAGGAAAATAATATGACGAGAAAAAATAATAATTACTTACAAATAACTTTTATTTTCATGACATATGTCTGTGCAAATACAGAATAAGCCAGTGATTCTCAACATTATATTAAGCGTCGTGCATTTCCCAGAAATAGGAAAGAAACAACTATTTTTATGAAAATAAAAATCCAAATTTTGAGCAAAAATTACATTAAAAAAACCCCATATTTTTAAAACCGTTTACTTAATTTTCGAATTTCATCGACATATCATGAGAAAAAAAAATCCGCAGTATATTCATTAAGAAATTATATTTCTTGAAAGAAAAACCCAATTTTTAAAAGTATTAAATATCTATGCAGTAAAAAGCACAGATAAGAACTTAACAGTTATAATTTTAAGAAGTATAGTTGTAAAGAGTATAGTTGTATAGAGAAGTATAGTTGTAAGAAGTATAGTTTAAGAAGTATAGTTAATAAACTCATTAAATGACATTAGTAAATCAAAAAATAGCAATTTTATAAAATTACCAGCATGTTGTGTAGTATCACATCATAAAGAAAATTAAACTGTTATTGCTTGCGAATTTTTGAAAATAAAACTACTGAACTTAACACAATTGTGAAATTACAGAACTAAAAAATTAAACTCATTTAGCCGACAAACAGCAAAAGCAATTTATACATGCAGATATATAGATGCCTAAAAATTATAAAAAATAATCGCCAAAAACAACAAAAAATAAAAAGAAATTTGATTTTAAAAGACTGGGATTGTTGATATAAGAAAATACAAACAACTGAACACATAATATATTGTCTGCACCGATAATAAAGATTAAAATATGTGTATGTTGGCACTTAATAGACTGTTTGAATTAGATCTACCAAACTTAGTATATGTATAATTTGGAGGATCGGAATATACACCACAGAGCAAATTTTCTTTTTTAATTTTTTAAAAATTAACAATTAAGCGAAATTTCGGTACTCTTCTGCGATAACTTTTGAAAGTATTATACTAAAAAAATAACTTAAAGCAATTTAAAATTCCAAAAATTATCTTTTTAATATTAATGTTTTGTCACATAGTTTTCTTTCCATTTGTAATTATTTTTGAAAGCATTTTAAACATATTTTATGACAGTATATTTTATTGTTGAAATAAAACTCAAGCCGTTTGCATTGTTGTTTCTAATATTTCATTCTGGCTTTTTTTTCCCATCGTTGTGATCAAGGTATGAAGATTCGTCTATTTTTTGCATGCTTAATAGGTTTGCCATGCTATACGCCATGCCTTGATATTTTGTTGTATTTAGAATTAAGTTTAAGTTCAGAATCAAAGGATGTGTAAAAATTTTAAAGCGCTTCCATTTCCACTCGCTGCTTTTTCCTGAAATAAAATTGGCTGTATAAAGATGTCGACAAAAAGTTAGGGAAATGTAAAGTGCAATAAATAAATCGTTGTAAGGTATTTCAAATAAGATAAGCTATATCTATCTACCAAAATTTAAAGTTAATGAAAAATTGAATCGATGGTTGCTAATAATTAAAATTTTGGATAATTATTAATTCTAGAGAACTAAACGGTCGTCAAAGGCTGAGAGTTATAAAATAATATTAAAAAGGGTCGCAACTAGTTGAATAATTAAATATTTAATAATTTGTTGCAACAAATGCGTCTCCAATGTAATTAAGAGAAGCGGTGAACATAGCGTTATGATTACAAAAATTAGCATATTTTATATTTAGTAGCCATATGCTGAACACTGGCAATCACTCCATGGCACACCAGATAAAAGTTGATGGCCGAAATTAACATCCACCCGAAATGGGCAGGAAGACCTTTCAAATGTGGATCCATTCATTTCCATCGTGCCGTTTGGACAGAGAATGCATGCAGGAAAAGAAAAAAACAAACATTTATTAAAAGGAAGTAAAGCTGGAGAGAGTACTATGATGTAAACAGTAGAGTTTAAAAATGGAATGGTGTGAAAAGATAGTGAGTAACAGATTTTAATAAGAAATTCTATTGATATCTCACATGTATTCGACCGAGCTACAGGACGTACAAGAGTAGCAAATATCTGTTTTAAATAATCCTAAATTTTGCCACTCAAAATAACAACAGAACGATTTTTCATCTATGTCTGCGCAATCTGTACTTAGACCGATTCAAAATGATAAATGGTTTAAGCTTCTGAAAAATTTATTATTCACTCAAACTTTTTCTGTGTCAAAAGTAACAACGGAATAATGATCCCCAAGAATCTGGGTTATAATAATCGAAAAATATATTTTTCTAATTTCTTTCCGCATGTTTCATTCCAGTTTGGTATCAGTAACTGATTAAACTAACAAATTATAACTGTTAAGAGCTAGCCAATCACGACCCCTCCATGCCAAGCTAATGAATTCTTGGCACTCAACCCTTCATTTTCGCTCATTCATTTATAAGCCGTTCGTTCACGCCAGATTTACTCAACTCCCCTCGACTACATCACAAAACCCTACACGTACTCAAAGCCTTCCTTTCTCCTTTTCTTATTCAATAATTCCTGCTCATTTCAATTAAAGGGACTTGCGATTTTTCTCACAGTTATTTGAATTGAGACGAAATTCAGAAATAGCTTGTTTTCCGTGGCATGCCAATTCTAACCGGTTTTTAAGCCGACGATTTTGGAGTAACATCATTGCATTGTCTTGAATTAGAATGACCATGATATCCTTCTTTAAATGTATTGTTTGTCAGAAAATGACTTCGTCTTTACCAAAACACATTTTCATAGAAGATTAACACATTTAATATAAACACATGTTAAAGGCAGAATTAAAATAAATCAAAGATTGAAGAAAATTAGAGCAGCGAACATATCATCGAGACAAAATTAAGAAGAGTAGAAACACATTTGAAGAAGACATGATAATTAATCCGTAACGATAGGTCGCGTTGCATCATTTTCACATGTCAAGCGCTTCATTAATATTCCTACTTAAAAAATTCAAGCGAGCAAAACTCATACGAAAAAAAAAAAAAAAAAAAAAAAAAAAAAAAAAAAGAAAGAAAGAAAGGAGATGGAATTTCCAGGAAGTAATGCTTAATATTTAGTCAAAATATTTACATTTCACGGATATCTCGTCAGTATAATATACAGTTTACATTTACAGTATTATCAGTTAATTCTATTCTATTTAATTATATATAAATTAAATTTATTCAAAAATTCTTATATCATTAATTTTAGTCTTTAGTTTTATTCAAAAATCTCTTATTAAAAACTCGGTCTTCATCCCTCCATCCACAACTGATTTGATTCATATTTCCATTCTTTTAAATTATAAAAATAAATACTTTAAAAGGGAACAAGAATAGTATATTATAACGGAACTGTGGGAAACGTCACCTAGAGGAAATGTCAGCGCCACCTGGATGATAAGTCAGTCGACCTCCAGCCATCGTAGAGAGAGCGTCTCGGTTGAGGACTGTCTTTTTGTATTTCGAAAATGTCTTTGTTCGTCGTAAATGTCTTAATTGTTTCGTTGAATTAGTCGTGTAAGTGTTGTCCCCTTTTGTTATATAACTGTTCGTATATATGTTTATGTTTAGTGAAGTCTACCAATAAATATGTTAAAAGCTAGCCGTGGTAATTATTGAAGACGAATGGTTATATAATTTCTGGCGCCCAACGTTTTGGACCAGTGAAATATGTTAGAAATCCCAATTTGGATTTAAAAAAGCTTTTACCCCGAGTTTAAGTTTAGTTGCTGGAGATCGGCTCACTTTTGTTTTCAGATTGACTACCGGTCAAAGTGATTCCCATGTTCTGGAATATTGTCGTGTGCTGATAGCATACCGCTAATCATTGCAAAAAGAATTTGATAAGTATCTTTTATGTTATTGTTTATTTTGATTTTTAAATACTTTTCCCTTATTACAGTAAAAGTAATTATAATTTACATAAATCATTTTAGAAAAAGCAACGGCTTCCTTAATCAAGAGTTGTAAATTTGATTTTTTTTTGTTTGTGTGTATTTTAACTTGATTATTACATCCTTCACAGTTTTGTCACTAATTATCTATTTTATATAATGTATGTTGAACAAATTGATACATTTAAATATGTGAGTTTCGATTCTCACTCTCAGAACGGAAATTATTTCTCCCTCCTCTCAGTTCTAAAAATAGAAGTTTTATGTTATCATTTCTAGTAAACGACATTTTAGTAAATGTGTTATTAACAATTTCCTGGTTGTAACGAAAATTTACCAGCGATATTATTTTAATGAGTATTAAGTTAAGAGTTTAATTGTCTGAGCACTTTCAATTTAAATTGCTATTGTACCACTTTTGATATTAATTAATTTTGTTTATAAGTATTATATCAATCTGTTTAAAGATACAATTGATATTCATTTTAAACTATGAAACTAAACATTTTTATGTGATCCACATTGAAATTCAACAACAATAATTTTTTTTCTTTTCTTTTCAAACATTGATTCTATTTTGTGTATTAAATTTTACTTGTTAACGTTTCAGTTGAGAATACATTCAATTTTTTCTATCACTTTTGTTTAAAGTTAAAGAACATAATGTAGTAAAATTTTTATAATTGTATGTTACGACAAAAGTATATAACCAAAAGTGTTGAAATTTTGTTCTTGTTCTTGATGTGCATCTGTTTTTGTATATTATTAGATATTAATTTTGTGCTGGACCTTGTTAGAACTCGCCAAAAGTTTTCTTATTTTAGTTTTAATGCATATTCCTTGTATGTGAATGTAAATAGCTTTAGGACATTTTATATCAAATTTCCGTAATTATCAAGCCAATTTATCCTCCCCTCTGACCCCTCATTCCAAGATGGCTTACCTTGCAAAAGCAAAGAAAGAGGATCTAAAAACACTCGCGTACGAATTAGGTCTAACAGCAAATGATTCTATGCGTGTTGTTAATTTGCGAGATCTAATAATCAAATCCACGTCTTATGACGAGACTTTCACCAAAAATCTTTTAGAAACTATTGTCGACACTAGGCAGCAAAAAGAAAAGGAAAGCAAAGATATAGAAGAATTCAAAAGGAAGGAACAAGAATTGATACTTGAAACGGAACGATTAAAAGTAAATCTTGCAGCTGCTAGCTCAAATCCTTCTAACGGTTCCTCCACTTTAAATGTTTTACCCAGTGAATAAATCCAACATTTACTTCCAAACTTCACAGAGACTTCTGACACTGCAGCCTATTTGCAAATTTTTGAAAGACAATGTGAGAAAGTTTGCGTGAAAGAAGAAGATTACATAACGCACCTCCTACCACTTCTTCCCATTAACATTTCACAAATAATTCTGCGAGAACCCAAGGAAAAATTAGAAGATTATACTTATATAAAGAAAATTCTACTTCGACGATTTAAGTTAAATGCTGAAGCATTCCGAATCAAGCTGACTACTCACCAAAAACAAACTGGAACTTTATGGCAAGACTTTGCGTATGACTTAAGAAACTACCTAGAAGAATGGCTTCAGAGCCTTGCAGATTTTGATTACGAATCGTTGAAAGACCTTGTTCTTACAGATCAATTGAAATGAAGAGTTAGTAATGATGTCAAAGAACACTTCGTCGATCGTTGGGGAAAAATTAAGTCATCATCTGAACTGGTGCAGTTATTACGAAGCTGTTCGTGTTAAAAATACGAAGAATAAAAATCAACCCCATTTGAAGCAGAACTTTCCACTGAAATCTATTTATCCTTCCAGAACCAAAGAAGATGTACAAAGAACGACTAGTAAAAACTTTCCATATCGAGTCGAGAAGCAACAAAGACAAGATAACCGCCCTCCTTTGACTTGCTATGAGTGCGGTAAACCAGGATTTATAAAATCAAAATGTCCCGACTGTTCAACGTCTACCAGACGAAATGATTTCCAAGCAAACTCTTTGAAAAATCTTGCCACGCATGTAGATATGCCTAAAACTATCACTTATATCGACATCACCATTTGTGGACAAAGAGCTCGCGTATGTACGGATACTGGTGCAAGTTGTACGGTTGCTGGTGAAAGACTTTATAAAATATTTTAGGAGAAACAAGTACCGATGACAAGTAAAACCATCAACATGTTTCTCGCGGATGGACAATTCACAACAACTCAAGCCTTCACATCAGAGGTAGTCGTGAATATTGAAGGAAGAGACATTGTAACGAAATTTCTGATTCTGCCGAAATCGAAAGGATACAGAACCCTCCTTGGATATGACTTTCTTGAAAAAGCAGACATCGTCCTTGACCTAAAGAATAGATGTTGGTTCTTCCATGACAACCCTCTTCAGGTGTATCCATTTGGAGTGGACCTCGAAGCACAATGTCCTGAGCCAGTAAAAAGCATAGAATTGAATTCTTGCGACTTGCGGGATGATGAGGGACAAAACCTAAGTCCTCATGAAAGACTACAACTCAATGATATGTTGAGAAAATATGAGAATAATTTTCAGCTAGCGGGAGAAGCTACGCCATTTATTGAACACCACATCAATACAGGAAATAGTCCTCCCATTTCAGTTCCTCCATATCGGATGAACCCAAGCAAGAAAGAGCTGTTGAAAAAAGAAATTGACTCTCTTCTAGAGAAAGGTATTATAGAGGAATGCGAAAGCCCTTATGCCTCTCCTGTGGTCTTGATCACCAAACCAAATGGTAAAATACGTTTATGCATCGATTATCGCAAGCTAAACTCCCACACCGTTCCAGATGCTTATCCTTTGCCACGTATAGATGATTTGTTGAACGAAGCAAAGCCTAGCCAAAAAGGTATCATCAGGTAGATGTAGCAGAAGAAGATCAAATCAAAACTGCTTTTACTTGTCCCTTCGGAATTTATAAATTCAAACGAATGCCTTTCGGACTTCGTAATGCGCCAGCTACGTTTTCTAGACTTATAAATAAAGTACTTTCCGGACTGAAGGATGTCCTGGCATTATCATATTTGGACAACATCATCGTGCTGTCTCCTACCTTCCAAACACATCTTACATACCTAGAACAAGTCTTCAAACGTCTATCGTTATTCAGATGAACGCCAATCAAGAAAAGTGTCACTTCTGCTGTGAAAAAGTGAAATACTTAGGCCATTACATTACTAAAGATGGTGTATCTGTTGATCCAGAAAAGACCACTACCATTGCAAACATGCCGTCACCGAAAACTGTGAAGCAAGTACAATCTTTTGTTGTTCCTGGTATCGACGATATATTCCAAACTTTGCCCAAATAGCCAGACCTCTCACTGATTTAACGAAGAAGAAGGCCGTATGGAAATGGGAAATTGAACAAGAAACGGCATTTCAAGATCTGAAATCTAAATTAATAAGCCCACCAATTCTTAAACAAGCTGATGGAACGAAGCCTTTTGTCATCCGAACAGATGCTAGCAATGTTGCCATCGGAGCAGTTTTACTCCAGGGAGAGAAAGATGAAGAACATCCTATCGAAAATGCTAGCTGCCTGCTGAGTTCTTCAGAAAAAAACTTCTCTACGATAGAAAAAGAAACATTAGCAGTGGTTTGGGCACTTGACAAATTTAGAGGATACGTGGAAAACCAGTCCATTACAATAACATCCGAACACCAACCGCTGAAGTGGTTGATGTCACTGAAATCACCTACTGGTAGACTCGCCAGATGGACTCTACAAATTCAGTCGTACAACCTGACAATGAAATATATTCCTGGTCGACTAAATTTCATTGCCGACCTTTTATCCCGTCCTATTTGTGAACATCCAAGTACAGAGTCTTGTGAAATCTGCGCTATATCGATTGAAATTCCTACCACCAGTCCGGCTGATTTGCGTCAATCACAACTAAGAGATGATGATCTGCGAAAGATAATAGAAACATTCGAGAGTCCAGCGAAAGAAGTTGATCATACAGCTTGGACTGCAAGAGGCTACATCATGAACAGGGGGGTATTATACCGATACTCTCCTGAATCGGATGAAGAAGAAGCGCAATTGGTAGTGCCTCAAGAAATGAAAGCCAACATCCTGAAAGAGCACCATGATTCGCCCATGGCAGGGCACTACGGAGCCGAGGGTACCTTTCATCGCATCGCTAAAAGATATTACTGGGCGGGAATGCGAAAAGACATAGCAGATTATGTCAAACCTGCGTTGAATGTTGTCGTTACAAAGCTTCTAATCAAAAACCATCGGGGCTACTTCAAACTCCTATCTATGCCCAACGATTCGAAACACTCTCTATTGACCTTTTCGGTCCTCTTCCAGAAGAACCTACTGGTAAGAAATGGATTTTTATTGTACAAGATTGTGCTACGAAGTGGGTAGAACTTTTTGCTCTAAAAGAAGCAACTGCAAGAGAATGTGCAACGACTCTGTTGGAAGAAGTCGCCCTTCGATTCGGTATACCTCGAAAAGTTATCAGTGACAATGGTCCCCAGTTCACAAGTGCTGTCATGCAACAGCTATGTTATATATTGCACATAGACCAAAGTCTTACCCCTGTCTATCATCCACAATCAAACCCTGTTGAAAGAAAGAACAGAGATCTCAAGCCTCGTTTGGCAATACTAGTCGGCAATGACCACCAGACATGGAAAGAAAAACTGCCCATGATTAGATTTGCATAGAATACCGCCAAGAGCGATTCAACTGCATTTCTCCAATTTCTCTGACCCTGCTGCATTTCTCCAATTCGCACGTGACCTAAGAACTATAGATGATGTCAAACACGACATAAAAGCCGTAATAGAAAATGACAACTTCGTTCCTGAGATTACACCATATTTAAAAAGGTTCGCAAGAACTGTACAACAAGTATGAGAAAGAGTTGAGAAACACCAAGATAAACAAAAACGGTATGCTGATAAGAAACGTAAAGATACTCCAAAATTTGTTCATGGTGACAAAGTCTGGGTTACTCTCCACCCTGTTAGCAAAGGCTAATTGAAGAAAACTAGCAAATTCATGCCTAAACGGGACGGTCCTTATATGATAGTGACTGCAAGGTCGCCAACAACTTACGATATTGCCGATCCCAATGAACCAGACAAAATTCTCGGTAAATATCATGTTTCAGCCTTGAAACCTTATCAAGAACGAAATAAGTTTCAAACATCAGATCGGGTAGCTCCAGTAGCTCCTTTTAAAAAAAGAGGACGGCCAAGACTTCCGCCACCTGACTTCTTGCCGAGATGGCCACGAAGAAGTCAGAGGGGGAGGATATAACGGAACTGTGGGCAACGTCACCTAGAGGAAACGTCAGCGCCACCTGTATGATAAGTCAGTCGACCTCCAGCTATCGTAGAGAGAGCGTCTTGGTTGAGGACTGTCTTTTTGTATTTCGTAAATGTCTTTGTTCGTCGTAAATGTTTTAATTGTTTCGTTGAATTAGTCGTGTAAGTGTTGTCCCCTTTTGTTATATAACTGTTCGTATATATGTTTATGTTTAGTGAAGTCTACCAATAAATATGTTAAAAGCTAGCCGTGGTAATTATTGAAGACGAATGGTTAATATAATAATCATGAAAGTATCGGTAAAATTATAAGAAAATATTACAATTATTAAAGCAATGATAAGGAAACAAGTAATTACAAAGAAGGAAAAAGAAGTATTAGACTTTATTCAATCAAAAATATTCTGAGTACATTAATTGCTCATTTCTAATAGCTTTTAATTCTATATATTGCTTCTATTACTAACAGTTTTTTAAAAAAATTCTTAACAAATAAAAAGTCTACTGCGAGGAGAAAAGTAGCCATAAGTATTTATTCTTTTATTAATATCTGAAATACCACATTTTATTTACAATGAAATTTAATTGTTTGTTTACAATTTAAGCTAAAAGAAAAATTTGAAACCAGCAAATATTATGATGAATTAATTATATAGTAATTAAAAAAGCCTAAAAGTCTAAGTGTACGTCTACTAGGCGGGCTATCTCGATATTATTTGGCTGCTCTTTCTCAGATCGACGAAGGCTTTTGAATGTAGAAATTGAAAGAGGAAATTATTAAATCCATGTTATCAAGTTATGGTACATTGAAAATGAGCCCTAATTACAAATCTTTCGTATATCAAGAAAAAATTTCTTGTAGTCATACTCATAAATGCCGAAGACATGAAGAGTATAAAACTCCCACCCAGATACTTTTATTTATTTATATTTTATTTTACAAAGCTAACTTATACATCACATTATTCATGTATCTTTTCTAAGGGTCATCAAATCTAATATCATTACTTAATAAATTACCGAAAATAGTAAACGAAAAATTCAAGATGATGATGTTCTGATACTACATTTTGTACATATAGAAGTATATTAAATTATAATTACAGTCGCATCAACAAATTATTTTGTGGCCGTACCGTGTATACTTTTCGTATTAGTTTTGATTCCTGATCAGACGGCACTTTATGCTGTAACCCCTCACCAAAATTCAGCGCCACACTATTTGGGGGATATTTGGCCTTGACGGAGCTCGTGTGCACCAGGCCCATTTCACAATCATTCTTTGGTGAAATTGACTTTTGAAACTTAGATCTGAAAACCAGGCTATTGCAGCCCTCAAAATTATGCCAGAAAGAGGGGGAAAAACTGCTATTATTGAAATAGCGTACATAGTTCTTTGACATCTCTCCACCTACAATTACCATTCCCCATTATTTAAGTGGTGAGTAATGGAAGTTAAAAGAGTATGACAGATAAAGATAAAAAAAATTACGTATTTAATTTTATATATATTTACACTGGTGAAAAAAATTAAAAGGGAGGAATTGTTTTTTTTTTCAATAAAAAAAAACCTATATGCAAATAAGGTATGAGGTGATAGCTAAGATCTTCGAGGACAAACCCTGCCATACAATGACCTGTGACGTAATAAGGCAGTGAGAATATGATCGCCTTTGTGTAGAGATATCTCCTTTGCTCGCCTAAGCTTGTAGTGTAAGGGCGTTTTAAAACATCGTAACATAATTCAATCCTTGTTTTTTGAACTGTTTTGCTTACCCATCGTTTTTGTGGTTAATCGTCATCGTTCAGACGATGCCACAGGATGGCGGATAGTTTGGAAATATCGAACGGGGCTATTTTCAGGCTACGTGTTGTAGGGATCTCGAGGTTACGAGAAATGTGGTGTACACTGTGGAAACAGTTTACAGAGACAGTGGTTCGTCGACCTGGTCAAAGTTGCAAAAGGGCCACAAAACCGGCTGAAGATCGTTAATTGAGACTTCTAGCCAAAAAGGGTAGATCCGCTACAGCGACACAACTGCCTCGCAGTGTGTATAATGCCACAGGGATATTCATATTACGGATAACAATCACGCAGAGACTTAATGCAAGTGGCCTATATGCCAGACGCTCTGTAACTGTATCCCTTTGACTGTGAACCACATAAAAGCCCGTCTAGCATTTTGCCGAGACCTGTCTTGGACACAAGATAACTGGAGGTGGGTTCTCTTCAGAGATGAGCCTCGATTCAGTCTGCGCAGCGATTCGAAGAGTATTTTCATCTGGAAAGAACCAGGGAGTCGATATCGGTCATCTACCGTTGTCGAAAAGGACCACTAAGGTGGAGTTGATCTGATGGTCTGAACAGGCATCATGGCAGACGGGCGTACCGACCAAGTGATCGATAGACGTACTCTGACAAGTCTGCGGTGTAGGGACGAGATCCTTGCACCCTAAGTGAGACTTTTCCGAGGAGGATATGGACCAAATTTCCTCTTTATGGACGATAATGCCCGTCCACACAGAGTTCAGTAGGTGGAATAGTTCAGTTGGTGGTCTTGAATCGGAGGATATTCAACAATCGGAGTGACCTGCAATTTCCCCTGACCTTAATCCCATCGAACAGGTAGTGAACGCCTTTGATCGATCAATTGCAGATAGAAAACCAGCTCCAACGACTATTCATGAGTTCAAGGTGCCTTGATACAAGAGTGGGTGCGGTTGACAAAGGGAATGATAGGGACTCTGGTAAACTGCAGGAAACGCCGACGTGAAAGTTGTGTAACTGTTAGAGGCAACCATACACACTATTTAACATGTTTTTCTCTGAATGACAGGGTGTCAGTCAGCTACGGTGCTGGACAAGTATCCAGTTTTAGTATTTAAGATCCAAGTTGGGCCCACTTTGTTTTATCATATTATATGTCTTATATCAGATTACATTTTGATCAGGTTTTGTTTCATTAGATTTGTTAGTTTTTTAATTGCAAAAAAAATCATTTGTCCCTTTAATTGTTTTCACCAGTGTAAAATCTGCAAAAAGATCATTAAAAAGGAATAAAAAAATATATACATTTGAAAAGCACAAAATCGTAATTATTTTCGTACTTTCAAAAAGGCTTTTCATTCAAAAATTTGTCTTGATTTTTCTATCAGTACATGGATTTATAAATTCAAATATTAAATTGCTTCAAATACTCACTTAAAGCAATATTTGTTGTAATTTTCATTTAATCATAAAAAATAATTGAAAAATTTATACTTCGGTATTTATCAAAAGCTTCACTTCAAATTCCAAAGTTCAGAGACTATAAAATTCACATTCCAAAAACAATACAAAATTATCAAATACAACAAATATGTAGTTTGTATCGATTTCGAAAGTAAACATTTTATCCGACGATGAAAAATAACAATTCTTTAAATTTCATAAATCTTACAACGTACTAAAGGTAGCACATTTTCAACAACACAATCATTTTTCGTTTATTTATGGAAAGATGAAATTGTTGAACATTTTTTTCTTCCACCTAGATTATTCATTACTTTAAAGATACCACCTATATATTTACGAGCGCAGTATTTTTTTTTTTCAGATGCTTTTCTAAGGATAAAATGAAAAAAGGCCCTATTTAAAATATTCAAACATGCTACGAAAGAAGTATTTTCTCAAAGGAATGTGAAAACTTACCGAGCGTGACTATAAATCTTTTGCGAAATGAAAAGGGAAAAATGTTTTCAGGAAAATGTGTGTTCACTGCAGAAAGAAGATAGCAAAATAAAAGACGGGAGCAGACTGTAAACAATGCATGAAAAACAACTTTCGATACGCCTTTTCTTTGATGTCGCGAGAGAAACAATGTCACGCCAATTATTGTTGTAAGGAAGAAAATAAATGTTTCCTAAAGAAAAAAAAAAACATCTGTGTGTTCGCCGATTTTTAGTCCACAAACATATCAAGGACAAAATTATTTCACAATTCTCGAGAGAGAGAGAACATTTCAAAAGGTTCAATTTGCTGAACGTAACTTAGTGATTTAAATCATTTTTTCACTCTTTTCGTTTGCTAACAATCCAAACTAGAAAAAAGTATATGATAATAATAATAATAATATTTGGAGGAACAAAAATTGTACACAGATGTTTTCGGATTTGATTATTAAACTTTATTTTGAATACATTACTGTCTGGTTTTAAAGCAAAATTATTTTTACTTTGAAACGAACTTCGAAATTTTAAACTACGATCATGCGACACACGTGCCGGTATGCTTTTTATTTCACAATTCTTGAAAGAGAGAACATTTCAAAAGGTCCAATTTGCTGAACGTTAATTAGTAGTTTAAATCATTTTTTCACTCTTTACATTTGAGTCACTCTTTACAAAGGTCCAAACTTAAAAAAAAGTACAAAAGCACACACACACACACACACACTTGGGCGAGGAGCAAAAATTTTACACAGAAGTTTTCTGTTTTTATTATTAAACTTTATTTTGAATACATAACTATCTGGTTTTAAAACAATTTTTTTTATTATTTTGAAACGAACTTCGAAATTTTGAACTACGATCATGCAACACACGTGCCGGTCTATTTTTTTTACAAATTTCTACACCACACTGATCGGTAGGTATTTTGTCCCTGATGTTAGTTTAACATTCATCAGAGATCATTCACAGAATATCTTTAGTGGAAAGAGGTCGCCAGAACCCCATAGTTTTCACCACTTGAACACAGTATCAGACTTATTGTGAAAGGATAATTTATCCAAGGAATTCAAATTTCACACATGGTAATTAAATGTTTGCCACAATTCAAAATTTATAATTGATTAATTCAATTATAAATCAACCCTCATATTGGAAGCTTTTATCAAGCATCATGATTTAAAACACTCATTATTTTATGAAGAACATATATCAGAAGCAGCGATTTTGATATAAGGTTTGTAACAAATTAATGTCTTTTTCGTCATATGAAAAGTTTTAATAATTGCTAAAGACAGTCAGCAAGTATACATTTTAAATTAACTTATTTCCCTGATCAGAGAGCCAAAGATATAAAGAGGGAGGAGAGAGAAGAAACAGCGATAATTTCTACAACTTTTTCGCATATTTCCTAAAGTTAACACTTCTTTTTTTCCGCATGCAAAAAAATTGCGCGTCTTGAACACAGCATTGAACGTTTCGGATACTCAGATTTTTACTATGCGAGTTTAGCAAATGAGCATTTTGCATTCTGTAGTGTAGCGTAGAAAACTCAGTATGCATTATGGGTGTCTCTTTTTGGAGCAACTGAAATTATAATTTGACAGAGAAATGCAAGTTTGGTAACAGGACCACATACCAAAAAGTCGGTGTGATAATGTGTAACTACGTTTAATGTGCAGTATTCTAATTCGTAAATGATTAATAGTTTCAAATTTGTCAAGGATGTGCACTTTATATGGACAAAAAAATTCTAAATTGTTTTAAGTATGAATTATTCTAAATAAATTCGAAATCCCTCTAGCTCTTTACATTCTGTAGCAATCATGTTGTTCAGACAAAATGGCAAAGATAGAAATCAACAAATTTGGAGTAAAGATCATATAACAATTTTTTTGATTAAGCTGAAAATGTTTTTGAATTACAGCATTCTTTCTTTTTCACTCTCTCATCTCCCGAAATTTTCTTTTTTTTTTAAAAAAAATTTAAGGAGACTGAAACACTGAAATTTTTTGAAATCTTGAGGTCGATTATTTTTTTTAATGATTGTTTCCTTTTGGATTTCTCTTAGTATAATTCGTATACACAAAGTAAAAGAGTATGAAAAATACAATAAAAAATCATTTTCACCTCAATCAAATATAGACTCGGAGACACTTTTTATTCGTATTATATAGAATACAACTATCGTAAGAAAGCATTATGGGTAGTCAGTCGTGAATAAATTAAGCTCGTACGACAATAACAGAGACAGAATATTTAAAACAGATGGCATAGAATTCCTTAGCTAAAGTTCCACGGTGGATAAATAATTAATAATATCTGAAAGATTGAGCTTTGTTGGGCAGTCCCCTCCCCCCTTTTTTCCCATTACATCGCGTTTCTTCAGAAAATATATTTAGATACGAATCACATACGGATTGCCTGTGAATATATTTGGATCTCACTTACATATGAAAGTCATTTAAATAATAATAATAATAAACACGAATGCAATTAATTTAATATTCTGTTCGAAACAATTACAGTATTCATTTTATGGTTTATTTATCATTACTTAAATTTATGGACTTAACACTCAGCTTTACCCCAATGAAATCGGGCCCGAGAGGGCGCTATATGATATTGTCAGCATGAGAGCAGATAAGAAAAGGCTCGAACAGTTAGTAAAAAGAAAAGTTTTTTTCCTTCTTTTTGACATTTGTTTGCGTAAAATCGCGTTTATTTCAGGAAAGGCACTTATACAGATAAATTTAAAAAACAACAATATTAAATATAAATACATAGGCAAAAAAAAAAATAGTAATTAATAAAGCAAAAAGCGTTCAATAACTGCGGATCCGCAACACATGCGTCATTTATATTATTCTGCCAACTACCCTTCATTCTTTGAAGAGGAAGTTGAATACACTTATTCTAATATTGTAGTTAGTGATAAAAAAATGTGTGTGTGAAAAGTTCAAATTTTAATAAACTGATATGGGTCATAGAATTTGAAATTGAAGATGATTCTGAAATGAAATTATCTGCATATTTAAGAAAAACAAGTAGTCTTTATTTACTCTTGAGTGAATGGTCTGTTCTCTAACTGACTACCGAAAGCTCATGTTTAAAAAGTTTAAAGTAAAAGCTCAGATTAAAACTTCCAAACAACTTATAAAGATTAAAACTTGCAATAAAAGCTACCGTTAAATAATTTTCTGTGCTGTGAAATCTTTGACTCCGCCGTTCTTTAGTTTTTAAATTTAGTATGGGATCAAATGGCAAATTTTTAAGTCTGGCAAAGTTGCCCTAGTTTATAGCATCGCTGTGAATCGTATGCATACGAATACATAAACAGACAAACTCTCTGTATTTATTGTGCAAGAAAAATTTTAATGTACAATAAATTGAGCGGGAAATTTGGCTGCGAAATGCTAATGTATATGTCTTTTGACCGGGTATTAATAAAATAACTCCATGTTTTTTCAGGAAAGACAACTGCATTAAAGAAACTTAAAAATCAAAATCTTAATTTAATTATAAAATTTGATCCAAATCGTTAGATCTATTCCTGAGATATATGAAATAAATTTACATATATACAAGAATTGTTCGTTTAAAGTTATAAGATTTTAAGGAGCCAGCAAGCATACCACAGAAATTCACATTTCGCTAATCCGAAAAAAACTGAAGGGAATAGAATGGCGAAATTTTCAGATATAACACCCACAGACTTACGCAATTGGAGATGGCATTGGCGATTTCAAATAACAAAGGCGCATGTCATCTTCTTTTCCCAGAAAATTCGTTTTGTGACGTTTCTCGGATTTGTACGTCTCGCTAGTTTCTTAAAAAGAATCAATCACGCCAGCACAGCTGTCAGACGAATGTGACTGACATCAAAACAATTTTGGCTCACTCTCAAGATTTCGAAGACGGCTTTCAAAAACACTGAATGAACCCCTTCTATCGAAAGGTCATCTGGCTTCGGCGCAAGCTACCTTTGCATTTGCAGTCCACGGAGTTGCAAAGTTCACTCAAGTTCTTTAAGATGAAATTGTAATTGTAGATATAAATGAAATGTTTGTTTGCAAAAAAAGCAGATACACGTGGCAGCATTACCAATAGAAGTAATTAAATGGAAATTTTTTAAAGCCATTTGGACATGCTCTAGTCATTCATTAAAAATTCAAAATCAAATCCGTATCAGACTTAAATATTTCGTTGCAAAAATTAAGATAAAAGTAATTAAAAAATTCAAGAATTTAACTTTAAAAAAATATACATTTTTTCCAGCAATGTTTTAATATTTAAATTCTTGTTCTGAGATACGGATGTAGATAATTTTTTGTTAATGAAAGAAGGTTTAGGACTTAAAGTCAATTCACATGCCAACAATTTCTAAAACATTATTTCAAGAATATTTGATTTTATATATATTATCTTTTCGAATTTTTCTCTATCAGAAATTTAGATATTTAATAACCAATTTCATGAAGAGAAAAAAAAAAGGCTTTCGTTTCTATTCTTATATACAAATATAGAAATAAGCTCATTCACGAATCGGATATTCAAAGTTCTGTCCTGCTTATATTTGAGAAATTGAATTAAGACACTTATTTAAAAAAATTAATTAAGCTTATTAAAAATTATTTTTAGATACAGAAAACAGTTTCTCATCCCAATAATTAGAATTTTTTTGATCAATAGTATATTTAAGCCGATTTTCTAATTCTCTAAAAGACGCATTTAAAATGCAAACAGTTAATACTATTACAAGTTTTCAATTAATTTGTGATTCCTATTTTTAGTAAGTAATATGAGATGTTCATGTCAAAGAATTAATTTCCCTTTATAACAGCAATTCACAGAAGAAGTACGGAAATTAATCTCACAAAATAGGAACCAACATACCAACTATTACTATATATTTTAAGAAAGAAAAAATTATGTCTATTTTAATCCGATATATCTGCCTTTCAAATTAACATCAGATTTGGAAGAAGGAATACCATAAAAGAATTATTTCATATGTCAAGTGATATGAATATTAATTGCAGTTAGTTTTAAAAAAATGTAAAAAATTATTAACAATGGCGGTAAAGTAAAGTTAAAAAATATATTAATACTTTTAAATGGCATACTTTTCTTTGACTGGCATAGCAACAACCGTATCAAGGCTTTCATAATAACATCCTTAAGAGAAATAATAATAATAATAATAAAAACAATAATAAAATTCCGAAAACTAAGAAAAATTCTCATAGATAGAGAAAAAAAATTCTTTCTAGATTGAGTTTGCTTTCACTTGGGTAAACTTGTAACATAAACTTATTTTGACAGCCAACCTGGAATAATTCCAACATCTAATTCTTGCAAAAAAACTGAAAATGTCTGAAATTTAGAGACAAAGCCTTTTCGAAATCCAAGGTTCGAATCCAAATATTTATTTTAAGCAGAAAAAAAAACTTACAAAAAAGTAAATTTTGTTTAGAATGTTAAAATATATACGTATTTATCGTTATTCATAATTGATCGAGACAATTTTAAAATTAACTAGTTTTGATAATTATTGTTATGTTAAAATTAGCAATCGCAGATTAATATTAGAAAATTTTAGACGATATTCAAATGAAGGCGTCGATGATAATGTCACATCTGATATTTGTGCGTTGCGCTTCTTCATAACATAGCACAACAATCAAAGGTACGGCAAATATTTCGTATGTTCTCTAACTTGGTGTTAGTTCACCCAGTTCTGAATACATCGCATAAGAATTTTAAATTCAAAGCAAGGATCCTATTGTTATATACCATGAGAAACTTCGATCTGCTTGTAGGACTACCCATTCTAGACAAGCACGTTGTTGCCTTTAATCTTTAGAAAGTCGATGTTGCATTGTTATTGTTTAAGAAACTTTGGTGTAGTTTTAGACAATATTTAGACCACTTGTTCTACATATCTAAGTCATTTTAATAGAATTCATTTGTTTTTGATACTTTATTTTCAATGTAGTTTAATGTGTGTGCGCGTGCAAATGCAAAATAATAATAAATTTTTGAATTTCTGTCGAGTTATTATTTTTTTCCTTGACTGATTTGAACCATGAAATTTATCAAGATAATGACAGATAAAATGGGACAGATTATCACAAAGCAGACAAGATAAGACAATGCCATATTGAGATTCTTCAAAACGCTCAGAATGAAGAAGCAATTGCACTTGCAGTATGCAAATTTTTTATCGAATCAAATACGTGGAAAGCTTTCACTCCTCTAATAAACAACAGCAAATAACAAACAATCGAAACTAAAACACGGAATGTAATGATATATAAAAATTATTTCAGCCTGAAAAATATTTTTTTTATAGAAATAACTTTTTTTTTCTTCGAGTATGCTCCATAATTTATATTCCTTTCTTAAAACCTTTCGTTCAAATATACTTTGACATCAGATTTAAGATTTCTATAGAGATTTAAGAATCAGATTTCTATTTAAGATTTCTATAGAGATTTAAGATTCAGATTTCTATTTAAGATTTCTATAGAGATATAAGATCCAGATTTCTATTTAAAATATTAAAAAACAACAGCTTCGTCAATTCTCTATGAAATATAGAGACAGGATTTTAGAAAATACCAATAAATCACGATATATTTTTCTAACCCGTCTACCAAATTTTGTGAAAATATTCGTAAAACACGAGGAAAATGGTGATATTCTCCGTAACCGTCTCCATGTAACTCTCTTTGATAAATAACCCGTACCTGGCAACTAATAATGTCAGAATCCGCGTCAGATGTTCTCTCTTGTCGGCGATGAACCGCTTGAAAGATTTGAAATATTTATGCACATGATACGGAGCATTTTACACAGTCTTGTATCTGTCGTCTTTTTTTCCTCCCGCTACTAAATAAGCTCGACACTTTTCAAGTTAAAAGGCTGCCGGTTTCCGAGAGCTGGCAATACAGAATCAGAATTCCCTGTAGTAACTTTTTGACATTACTCTAGGCTCTGCATGAAAAAATAACTAAATAAACGAGTCGGAACGATTCGATATTTGATATTCGATAACCTTTATAGGTAACATGTTTTGAGAGAAAACGGGAAAAAGAATTTTGAAAGATATTAGAAATACATCTATTTGAAAGCATATATATATCATTGAATAGTCAGTTCATATACGCGAATAATTTGCTGAAAAGGTGAATAACTAAATATATTACATCTATATTTTCAAAGCCAATGGATCGGTTTAAAATAGTTAGGGATAATGTGTTTGCCTTCGCAATTTTAAACACGTTAGATGATTAGGCGCAACAACTAGATAGGCAAGTAATTCTTCGAACTCCCATGCCAAGCTATTTGAATACATCTACTCCTCTACAGAAGATTCAACGTCCACCAAGTACACATGATCAGTGAAATTAAGCTAGTACCCACGAAATTGAATTCGTAACATTAGATCACAGCCGTTCGGGTCAAGGATTATCAAAAATTAGCAATTGGTTTTGGGAAATTGAAACTATTTTTGATTTTGCAGTATTTGAGAATTTTTGCAGAAACTCCAAGTTTATAGTAAATTGATTTTGAAGTAATTCAACGATTTTGAATTTTATCTTGGAGCTAATAATAAAATAATATTTACATAAAAATGACTCGGAATTAATTTGTTTCTATTACGATAATCATACTGCTTTGCTTGGCTTATTGACTTATTATATATAATTTAATACTTATTGTTTATCATGGGAATCAAAGCAAATTTAAAGAAAATAACTAAAATTCTACAACTATCCGAATAACAACAAAAACTTTATCAGAATATAAACAGCATCGAAAATTTTTGAGACTATGTTTACCATCAATTTTCAAGCACAGTATAAAAAAAAAATTCTTCTGTCTAGATTATTCCATTTCGTATGACTGCAAGTTAATAACAATGCCAATTATTTCAACATTTCATACAACCATAATTGGATATAAAATGAATTTAAGCCAATGCATGCATGAACTAAAAGCATTATCGTAATCAACAAACCAAAATGCAATATAATGAGCGAAGAACAAATCATTTATCAATACTTTTACTTGCTTTGATAACGCTTCATTAAAACAGAGCTTTTGAACAGCATTGAAGTAAATCAAATAAGTGATTTACTTCTATGTCAATAATTCGTTAATAGGCACGGTTCCCCGCAGATTTCAAAACTCTGCACTTTTTCTATTACAAAAAATACTGAAATCCGATCTTCATTACAAAAGGAGTTTTATGCAATGTGTACACGATGCTAGGATATGGTGTTAAGACCTCGAGAAGTAATAACAGATAGCAGATATCTCAACTGTTAAGAATTTTAAAATGGCAACTGTTATCAAAGTGAATTATTTTAATGGAATACTTCAAAAAACAAGGACATCATAAAAATAAATGTTAGGTATTTTCTAGAACCTTAAAATAAATGGTGATCAATGGATATCAAGACTTTTATTCGGTAGGTTTTTTAAATTAGGTACTAAGGCTTTTAAAAGTTGACTTTCTACGAACGAAAACAATTTTTGATGCAGATAAGAATTTCTTGGAATGCCGACTGCAGGTTTTTCCAGCAATTGAGACATCACAAATGGAGAGCATTTATCTTAGTGCTTTCATTAGCAAAATACTCAGGAATCTCAGTTTCGAAATTCGGTGCATATCAACAAATTCCTATCTTTTTCGCATGTAAAAACCATCTCTAAAGGACACCGGCCTTCTTTCTCAAAATATTTAATGGATATTAACAGTGTTCTTTACATTTCTAATATCTTGCATGACATTTAAAAGCGCATTAATTTTCAAGATAACAGCAATTTTCCAGAAGACCATTTCTTTTTTGGATATCTTTATGAGATTCAGTGGCAAAGAGTATTTTTTTTCCATGCCACTATTATCTTTATCACTTAATTTGCGAAAAAAGGTGACAGATTCAATAAAACGTGGTCCAAACAACGTGAGTACGGGTTTTTTCCCAGTAGAATAATGGACAAAAAAAAAAAAGTAGATATCTCAGATCCAAGGAGAGATAATTCTTAACTCTTTTTGAGCGTTCTGTCTGGAAGAAGATGGACGCTAAGTGGATAGCAATCTCAAATGAGGAAAATGTTCGACATGAATTTTTTTAAGAGCTCAATCAATTACGCTTTTCTTGGCTTCTGGTTATTATAACGATGTCGAAATTTTGTTGCCAAAATTTAGTGTGAAAAATATGCTTTCTTTATCGTATCATGGCCAGATAAAATAGCGAATAAAGTGATGATAGAATGTGAGAAAGGTTGACAACTCGAGAATTTCTCCTTTTCCCTTCATTTCGTCATAGCGTGATGAAAAAAAAGTTTTAACAAGACTTTTACCAATAAAAGCGTTTTCAACATGGCATACGGATTGATTAATGGCTTTTATTAAATATGAGAAGATAAGCAACAAGTGAATACTGAAGAAAAACAGCTTTAACGATAATCGTGTAGAATTTGTTTTACACAGACACACACACAAAATTGTGTGGTAAATAAGTGAGGTATTTTTTTTTAATTCACAAAATTTTATTACACGCTAAAATTTTAAAAAATTGCCAAAGAGAAAATCTTACTCATTTGTACTCTTTTTTTTTTTCTTTTAACAACTAAAAAATGAAAACGAAAACTTAAAAAAAAAAGACCATTTTCCATGTTCTTTCGCAATTTTGATTTTCAACAACATTAAATTTTAATAAATAAAACCGAGCAAGATAAAAATATTTTTTTTCCTTATTTTGTTTTTCCTAATGTTTAAATTTTTTTTTCTGCAAGTAATATTTTACACTGATTTCTTATAAGAAAAAATTATATAATCTATTGTCATGACTTAGGAAAATGACACGACTTAGGAAAAAATTCTGTATATCTATACGATCATGGTTCCTAGAAACCAATACTACCCTCATTACAAAAGTTTATATATGTATATATATATATATATATATATATATATATATATATATATATATATATATATATATATATATATATATATATATTATAAATTGGTATATGAATATTTAAAACACTTTGGCCATGTTATTTGGTTAGCATAATAACAAGAATAATTTTGAATTCATTTTAACTGTATTAGGATTTAAGAAAATCGTTATCTCAGATTAATTCGTACCGCATATGAAAAGACGGGGATTAAATTTTCATTTCGTAGGGGACGATTTTTTAACCTCAAAAACTATGATCTTCTTTCGGATTCAAAAAATTTCATCATTTTATTGTATATAAAAACGTAAATTGAAATTTTCCTGAAATTCTTAAAATATTTAATCATAAAATAAGTATTTTTGCACAAAGGTGTATTGTTTGAAAAGTATTAAAAGTGTATTTAAAGAAAGAAACTTTTAGACGTAAAAATATATTATAAATGAGATTAAAACTGCAATTAACTTAAAAGTGTATTTATCAGAATCTCAAGCTTTTATTTCAACAGATTCCCAGAGAATAAAACTCAGTAAAATTTTCAATCATATATTTTATGTAATTTGGTCTCTTAACAATTTCTTCAAAAATGCGATTCCTATACATGAATTAATTAAATGCTGTGCTTACATTTAATTGTGTTGCTATTTGCCAATAAGTAAAAAAAAAGTTCTGTATTATGCCTGTTAGCGTTATATATATATATATATATAATTAAAAGATTAAATCTAGAAAGATTACTTTTTTGTCAATTTTCAGTTCAGATTCATTAACAGATGGCATTTTCCGCAAAAAAGTTTATTTAAGACTACAAAACTCAAAAAGGAACGTCTCACAACAACAACAGCAAAATCCTTATTAACTAAAATAATTAATGGTCGAATAGTTGATTGTGCATAGATAGAATAAGATGTTTTTAAAAAAATCTTCCTCAGATAAAATTTTAATTATCATAAAAATAACAAACGGAAAAAAAATATTTTCTTTAAAGTGGGAAAGTGAACGTTATTACACACTTCAAAAATACTTAAACCTTATGGACAGCTTTTATAAAACGAAGTAAAAGCAATTTAATCTGATGCTTACGCAAAACTTTAGAATATAGAAATAACCAACGTAATTTTAAAAGCCGGCTTCAGAATAAAAAATAAATTAAAAAGATTGCAACAAAAAATCTTAACAAAAATGATTCAAAAATATTATTTTACAATTGAATGCAGCAAAATAATTAAAGTAAGAAGATATAAATATTTGGAAATTGAATGATTTCTATAGAGTGATTCAGAAAACATTTTTTAAATTTTAGGACAAATCTTAATGCGTTTTGAAATTTCAATTACTATTCTTAAATAGACCATAGAAAAGGTTGTTTTTCCCTCTTAAAAATTCTTAAATAAAGCGTCAGAATCTAAATGAAATTCAACAGCAGACGAATTTAAAGTATTTTAATGCAATATTTTCCATTGCATTTGTAAAAACACTCAGCAGAAAAGCATGTTCTAATGAAAATAAAATTTCTCTACTGCCGGGTAACAAAAAATAAATAAATGAAAGAAAATTAAATTCTATTCTTGAGGAAATGTTATTAAACTTGTTTATGTAATCTAAAAAAAAAAAAAAAAAAAAAAAAAAAAAAAAAAAC
>JAPMOQ010063993.1:415833-432121 GCA_026543055.1 Argiope trifasciata
AAAAAAAAAAAAAAAAAAAAAAAAAAAAAAAAAAAAAAAACACTTTTTGGAAATGTATAAGTTATTATTATGCAATAAACCAATCTGGTTGCATGTAAACAACATTATGCAGATGATGAGATTTCTTTAATCAAATCTTTTTTTTTTCTTTCTTTTTTGATATATTACTTTGGGAAAAAAAGGGACTGACAACTGCAATTTGTATGTGTGTGTGTGTGTGAGAGAGAGAGACCAGTGTGTTAAGTATAACGTCTTACTTGGCTCTTTATTCTTCGCGTGACAAAATCGTGTTTGTATTAGGTTAATTGGCAGGTGTTTAAAACAGATGCCCATGCTTTTAAGTTAATGAAATTTAGCATACATGGAAAAATAAGTTAGAATTATGAAATTTTTCAAAGCCTAGGCTGAAATATTGTTTTTACAAATGTAAATAACAGTAATAAAAAATTAAATAAGCAAAAGAGCGCTCTATCATCTTTATTTCTACCAACATTAATTGCTTTGCAAAAGAAGTAATAGATTTTTAAATTCTAAAATTTTCAAATTAGATAAAGTTCATAATAATTTTAGCAAAATGTACCAAAGCACATTTTATTAGGTTAAAAACAAAGATTCGCATAAGAAGTCAATGTCTTTGAGTACAAAGAAAGTAAATATACATATACACATATCGGAAGAACGTTAAAAATTAAATATTTTTCATAAACATTAATGCTTCAAAATTCCTGGTAAATTTCTTTTAGGCATACATATAATCAAATAAAATAATTTATTCTTTAGATTTTGCTGAATAGCATGTCTTTATAGAATGATTAATATATAACTTCAAAACAGAACAATAATTTAAAATAATTGTCAATCAAATTAATGATAAACAAACATTCCATTAAAATCCTATTTCCGGATTCCAAATTAGTAGATTAAAGCATGTTTTAATGCAATATGTCATATGAAGTGTATAAACGGATAAAATAAATAAACTAAAATTGAGGTAGTTTTTTTTTAAATTTTAATTAGTCAGTTTTCTTATTTAAGCAAAAATCATTTCTTCTTATATATTTAGAGTACAATACAAAAATAGTTTATCTAATTTTTCTTACAAAAATATTCTTACTCAAAACAACTCGAATTGGACAGTATAAATATGATTTTTTATGTAATTTGTTTAAATCTGTGAGGCACATGTAATATGGTCAATAAAACAGTCGGTTATTCATTATAATTTTTCTGAAATCATACTATATACAGAAATAAACAGGGTTATCAAAAAAAAAGGGTCAATTTAATTGAAATAATAAGAGTTAATAATAAGTCAAACGAAAATATTATTACTACAGAATTGATTTAATATTAATACTGTAAGAAACTATCATTGAATAAAAATTAATTAGATAAAAGCAGTTAAAATACTTTAAAAAATAGATATTGGCAAAGAGAATGCAAATTTTCCCAACTTCAAATGCATGATTATATCTATTATCATTTCACATGGATAAATACAAAAGATGGGTGCCCTATAAAAATAGATTTAACAATTTAAAGGAGCAAAATACATTTTATAAGACATTTTTATTATTAATACATAATAAAAATTTCAATAATTATCAAGACTGTCTGAAATATAATCATTTGATCCCACAATCTGGAACTACAAAATGGGAATTTTCTATTATATATTTTCACATATCTTTCTTATCATTTTCAAATCTAAAAAATGAAATGAGTTTCAAATGAGATAATTGAATTAAATTGATATCGAAAACAAATTCTTTTTATATGCTAGTGAATATCTTTCTCAGCCAAATAACGCTGTTTATTTTTAATTCAAGATGGAGTCGCGAATCGTTCAAAACAATATTATTATTAATTATTAACGATAGATGGCGCAGCCTTAAAAAAGATTTTCGGTATCTTTAGATCCTCGTGAATTAGCGATGGTAAACAACCAGATGAAAAACAGGAACTATACGCGCTCCCAGAAATTATTATTCATTCTTCCCTCTCTCATCTTACAACTTTTACTCCATCATTTCAGTCATGTCCATTTCAGCCACGATGAGTTCTTTTGTTTGAACAGCTGTCTGTTTATAGCGACGGCTTTTCCTTTAAAAGGCTGCACGAAAATTCGCTATTTGCTGTTTGTCGACTTTGTTTTGCACTAAAAACGACCGCTAAAAACGCAGATATAAAAAGCTGATTGCTTTGTTTGCAACTTGAGAAGAAGATTCGCTGTTTTTTTATCCCGACTAAAAGCAATCATTATAGCTCAATGAAGAATAAAGAATTTATTATTTACAAAATTTGAAATTTTTTTAAAGAAGAAAGCTAAATAATATTAAAAAAACTTTTTAATTTCAATATATTTGTGAAAATTTAAAATGAACAAATGAAATATTAATAATAATTGTCTACACAGCTTCTTTTATTTTCTTATATATTTGAGATATTTATCATAAATATCCCATAAAACATGAACTATTCTTAGAGCAGCAGCAACAGCGTTTTATAACAATGAGAAATAATTAAATAAGAAATATTTGTTTTAATGCTTTATATTTATGAATATCCAAATGAACAATTTAAATGCAAAAAACGTACGAATAAAAATGTTCAGATTTTTTTAAAAAGTAAACATCAGAAACGGTAAAATCTAACTTTTATTAAAGAAAATTAATGTAATTTCATTCTATTTTTTAAAAATCTGATCATTAATTCGGTTTATACACTTTCATATAACTTTTATAAACACTAAATATTATTTATCACTCCTTATAATCATATTTATTCTGAAAAATAATATGGCGAAATTTATATAAAAAAACAAGCATAGAGAATAAAATTTGCCAGCTTTGAATTAAATATTATAAGTATAACGCATTAAGAAACAATCAGTAAAACTCGATTTCTTTAAACATTAAAAAATTTCATAATAACAATATTCAGTGAATATGGTAATAATACCTACATTATCAAATTAATAATAAAGTTAGTACAAATTTTCTTATAAGTCATTAATTTATCCGCTGGAGGTGAAGTTATTTCTTAACAAAGAGGCATTCAGTACAATTATTCTCGTCAACATTCAATCAGCTTTGCATTATAATACTCAATCTATTTATAATGTGTATCTATGCCTTAACTTATCCTAAGTATGTTGGGCTGATTATTTATGATTCTTCCGTACCAAGAACGTGATGGCATGTCATACCATTTCATTTGATGGGAACAAATAAGATCATACAACGCTAATTTCATGCCACCTCTTCGGTAAACGTATTGCTAAAATTCCTCGTTATACTTTTTTCTCTTTAACTAGTATTCACTGAGCAGCACTCAAAATGAAGTGAAAATTTAAACTGGTTGGATATGCATTTTGAAATGCCATGTCAAGCCAATTCCGACTGATTTCCTAATTGAAGCTCAGGTTTTGCAAGGAGTGATCAGATTTATAATGTAAAGCTCCAGTGAATGATTGATTTTATTTCACTAATATTTAGTTTAATATAAGTATAGCTGATGTGTTATAATCCCGGAGGGAAGCACATTAAAAATACACTTAAGTATTTGGCGGCAAATCTTTTATAGTTTCGGTTTAACAACAGTTCAACGTTGACGAAAGATAATTTTGTTCTTTTATAGGAATTAAGAAAGTAAAAAGGATGCTCATTTTACCAAAAAAATTGAAGGGATTAAAGAGGATCTTAAAACTTTTCGAAATCAAACATAAAGATTATATTCAGATGTAATATTCGGAATTTTCCGTACGACCGATATTTTTACAATTTAAAATAGATTAACAAGATAAAACTAAATTTATTTTAAAATATAAAATTCATCGAGGTTCTACTCGGTAAAAAACGATAATTCTAGTGTATTACGAAATAAGTAATTTGATATAATCTTCTTCCAGCCAAAGATTTCATTAAATGAATCATTTTTATGCGTAGACTAATGAAATCTTCAGAGAGAAAAGAAGATTATATCCTAGAAACCTATTTTATTGAAACTCCGAGGACACGTTAAAATGGTATAACTGTGTTCATATTTTAAAAAGGCATCATCTTCTCCCTTCTTCATAATAACCATTCCAGAATTTTATGATAGGTAAAACTTAAATAAATCGATTGCAAAACCATAAAAAAAATTCGACAAAGTTCTGTTCTGATTAAAATAATAATAATGTTTCAATAAACTCTGAAAGAAGGGCGCAATCACTTTCCAGAAAAGGTGATTATCTGTAAGAAGCACATTTTATTGAAACTTTTAAGGGATATAACATACTTAAAAGTGTAGCAAAGCAATTAAAATTTTTTTTAAAGTATCATCTGACTGTTGTTCCCATCTAAAATCAATGACAGTTTTATGGCACAAAACACCTCTTGCATTATGCTCCCATAAACTCATAGGTAAAAAGAAACATTTGCGAAATACAGGCGCTTATTTTGAGAAAACCTCTCTTTCTAGACGGGAACAATCCAGACATCAGTTACTATATATACACCTAAAAAATAAATAACTAAAACCAAAAAAATTCCTCTGACAGATTCAACGGTCGCAAAACCGCAAAACGTTGCAACCCATGTCTGTCTTATTTTCATTCTAGAATGTGCTCCCAGGATTATTTAAAAACCAATTTTTTATTGACAAACCACAAACAAAGGAGCACCCCAGGGAAATTAAAATGTTGCAGAATTCAAAGCCACACATATCGAATTGATTCAATAAGGTATGCTGACTGACACGGGTAGATTTCAGACGTGATCAGTTATTTAAACACATTTTACTTGTATCGCCCATTATAATACAATTCAAAATCACCGAAAACACTTTTAGAATATATATTTTTTCTTTTTATGCCCAAGATTTTGAAAGCATATAAATATATTTATTGGTATCGAATGATCACCTCCCCAATGCCCCCAAAATTGCATTCTTTGAAAAATCATGCAGATACCAATTTGAAATTTTTACCATGTGTTTTCTGCTATGTAATTTGCAAAAAAGTGGACTTTCAAAATTTTTCTCAAATAATTATAATAATTTTTTCCAAAACTAAAACTTTTTTTAAAAAATTTACACCTAGACAAATTTGAACTATTTCAACGCTCGACGGTTCATTCTCTAGGCTTTTTTTTATGCTAACACACTTTTCATTAAAATTTTTTCTTGCTTTTTATTTGAATATGCAAAATACTCTCACTTCTTCCCCCCTTCCGTTTTTCGGTATCGAAAGCAAAGGTAAACATCTATTTTCAAGCCTATCTAAAAATAATAAAAAAATTCCTCTTAGCGAGTTGGAAGGCAAAGGCAGATAGATTTCTTTTCAGCTAATTTCTCAGATGTATAGAAAAACTTCAAATACAAACATTGTTCGATTTAATAAGGTGCTAATTTCATTTATTTTTCTGTCATCAATATTAAATGAAGTTATGAGCGAAACGAAAATTTGCACACCCTATTAGCTAGATGGCCTATTTACGAGCTCATTGGAGACTCAGATACTGGATATATATATATATATATATATATATATATATATATATATATATATTAATGATGACTAATTTACAGGATGGAATGGATGACCAAGTTCGTCTATTAACATGCAAGTTGGTCTTTTAGAAACACGACGTCATTTCGTCTTCCGTCGTTACACATAGTCTGCGGTTGTTTTAGAACGACGTCATAATCATGCCTCATCCAGACTTGAACTGCACTTTGCACACGTTTTCTACACCAGAGGGCGCGCGCACACATTAAAAAAAACTGAACGAAGGGTAGTTTTGGGTTTTAGGGACCATAATCGGTTAAGATCTGCGGATATTTCCCTAGAGTCGTGCCATGAAAGCATTTGCAATAAGTAGTCTTTAGTCTTTTTATATTATTATTCTGCCTAATAAAATTGCAGCTGCATATTTTCTCTATATTTTTTCAGGATAACTCGATTAGGGTATTTATTTATTGCAGACTATACAGTTGTCATTGTTTCATTTACTTTTAAATAAATATTAAATTCCCACATTTAAAGAGAGATTTCCATAGAGAGAGAGAGAGTAGTGGCAGGAATTAACTACAAACTACTCTGACAAACCGTGCACGTCTGTGTCCGAGCAACCAAACTCGAATTTTCTCAAGATAAAATATTTTAATTATTAATTTTATTAATAGAATTATAATATTAGGAAATTGCATTGACGTTTTTAACGAAAAACCGTAGATACAAGCAGTCATTTTGTAAGTGAAATATATTAACTGCATGCACTTTTTTTAGAAGGTGTAAAGGTAAGAAATTGCAGACAGCTTTTAAAAAACTTTCGCCTAAGTGTGAGTCAGCGCAAACTAAGGAGGAAACAACCAAGAGCAGATTACAATGTGACAAAAGATTATTTTACGAGGGTTCAAAATTCAAGGAAAATCAACCGAGTTTCAAAATTCCTCTGCAAGCTTTTTCCATGAAATTGTGAAATTTTACTTTTATTTTTGTTATATTCTTTTTCTTCAAATTGCAAATCTAAACATAATTTTCAAATCTGATCATTGTTTGTAATAATTTTTTGTTGTTGTTTAAACTGAGATTTAGTACCGACCTAGTTTTGCAAACGATGACTTTTTTTCATTAACTATTGCAACTAACCAGAAATATATAATAGCAACTGCATTTTTTCCCCAGCTTATGTTTTCTCTATATAATACAAGCCTCACATTTAGACGTATCCAGAATATTAAGAGACATTTCTTCAATAGAAAATTAATAAAATAAACAACTATACAGTAAAGGCTCTTTATTCGCGCTTTCACTATTCGCGGATTAAAAAAATACGACCCAATTCCTATATTCGCGGCTAAAAATTTCGTTATTCGCGAATCTAATAAGTACATACATAATAATAAAAGGATCCCAATAGGTATCCAACTCAATATCCTTTGTAAATGCCGTCAAATAGACAAATAAAAAAAGTAAAATAGATCTTATTACAACTTTGTCTAAAGTATGTTGTTAAATGCAAACTGCAAACATAGGCGAAATCGCGAATGGAATAGGACGAGATGGGTTTGAACAGATAGAATCCTGTGATATTCAAGAATTGCTTGGATCGCTAGATGAAAATCTGACTGAAACCAACTTGGAGGAAATGTTAAATTCACAGCCCATTGAAGAAGAGGCTTCAACAAGCACTGGAAACGTGACATTTAGTTTCAAAAATCTTAGTGAAGGTTTAAGAATGGCAAATGAGATTTGGAATTTCTTTATGAACATTGATCCGTCTATGGAACGGAAGTCGTATTTTTAAGAGGTAAATTGCAAATGCGACTGCTGCGTATCAGTCTGAATGGAAGGAGCTTTTAAAAACTGCCAAGCAGGGGGAAATTACAAAATTCTTCAAACCATTGCCTAAGCCTTAAGATAATTAATTATTATTAATTAAATTTATTTTCTTTATTTTATTTTGTCACCTAGGAACGTATCCCCTTTAATCCCATATAAATTACTATTCCTTATTCACGGTTTCTGTTTTCGCGGCATATTTATGGAACATATACCTCTCTAGTAAAGAGCTTTTACTGTATAAAACTATATAGTTGCAAACATATAACAAACATATGATAAAACTATTTATGAATTAAAAATAATTTTTAAATAAATATATTTGTATATTTAAAATATCATTTAAAGTGAAAAAGAAGAAATAAAGCAATTTATTTAAAAAATCGAAGGCCCCACAGAAGTTTATACAAAAATTCGACAACACTACCAACTTTATTATTTGATTTCGTGTTATAGGAAACCGCGGTATATCGAACTATTCTTCACTGGATGTTACTAATCCTAAGAATGGTTTAGAATGGTCATAGCAGCGGTTTATGTTTCATAAAAAAGCAAGGATTTTAAAAATATGTAGAATATGTTACCTGTAATAAATATTGTGAATAAATTGCAAAAAAAAAAAAAAAAAAAAAAAAGGCTCGCATGCGCCTTAAGCGAGGTTACACCATTAAATGGCACCCAGGTGCGCCCTTTTTCAAGTGCAAAAGAATAAATATATCAACTTCCTGCCTCAAGAAAGCCAATATGGAATAAAAGTAAACTTTCAAATGCTATTTTCTGATTCCTGAATTTTGGATTTCTCTTACTACTCTACCTTAAAGGAGGAATACGTAGTTGACTTTACATCTTTAATTCAAGTAGAATGTTTTTTCCTTTCATGGAAATGTAATAAAATTATTAAATACACATTATCATTTTTATATTTACTTTTTAAAATGTAAGAAACTTTTTATAATCTCGATCAATATTCATTTCAGGGATCATAAAAAGTAAATACCAACATCTTCGTTTCTAAATATGATAAGTAGGCACGTTATATGAAATAGCATTTGCTAAGTCTTTTTCTTTTCAACGATATGGACTGTACCATAATTGAAAATTAAAGATATATTTAGCTTTAAACTAATATGCAATTTATAACTGGATAATTTTTTAAAGAAAAAAAAGGAATTTTCAAATTTTTACTTTCCAATAAACAGGTATTTTCAAGTACATCATGCATTAGATATGCAGTCTTTAATACATTTTAGTATGTAAAATGATGTACCTAACTTCCTATTTTGTTTTGCAAAGATAAAAAAAATACCGCATGGCATTCAAATATTATGATAAAAATTAAAAATATCACAACGCGATAATTTTTCTCTTCTTTAAAGACAAGCTTTTCAGTATAAATTTTCTGTCTCATATTTCAATAATAATAAATGAGGTTAATATAATAGAATTAGCTTTAAAATTCTTAATTAAAAATGGAAGTTGATTACTTAAAATGCATTCATTAAAATTTTTTAATCTTCAAGCTAAAGTAATATGACTAATCCATTACTTAATGAATTATTAAATCTTGAAAGCAAAAATGTGATATAAATATGATGAGTCGACACTCTTTTAAATTCCCTCTCCATATAAGTAATAATAACTTCCTTTGCATTAGTAGACTCGGATAATTTTTTACCAGCGCAAGCACAAGAATATTTCGTGACAGACTCTCCGCTTGGTAAGACAAATCAGGAAAAAACCCACAACGCTTTCGCATCGGGGGAAGTCGGTTTATACTGAAAACGAAAGAAAAGAAAGCTAAAAGACTGTGGAGAATAGCTGGAGTGGAAAATGAAAAATGAATTATGGAACCGAGAAGGATCGTGAGAAAGAATCCTCGTCACAAAGAAAAACTTCAAAAAGTGGGTGCATTCTGGGCGATTTCTTAAGCATACAGGGAGGAGTCAAGCTGCAATGGGAAATGTGACTAGAAGCATATTTTTTCGGAAAAAAAAGAGAAGCAGAAAGTGTTATTGAATTTGGCACCTATTCAGAATCCGTCAGAAACTGTGAACATGTTTTTTGACTCACCTGGAGCGAAACTGAGCAAGATGCTAGCTTCTGCTCAGATCTGCTTTGATTTATTTTAGAATTTGGCAACAACATGAGCACGGATACACTAAATGTTTTTTAAAAAAACCCCTGACAAATAGAGAGTATCAGTCAATTAATAATGCTTCTTGAAGATGAATAATACCAGGCAAGAATTTTAATTTTTAGGAGTCCTAAAATGCGCGCACGCACGCACACACACACACACACACACACAACCATAAAATTATCAAAACAATTAAAATCCATTTCCTGGTTAGCAAAACTGAAAAAGAAACCAACTAGGTCGAAATCGAAATTAAAAGCTTAAAGTTCACAGAATGATATATATATATATATATATATATATATATATATATATATATATATTCTTATCAGAATCTCATAGTAAGAACCACTGAAGGGAAAATTTTAGGCTCTTTTGCCTTTGTGTCGTGTATTTCTTGCCTCTTATACTTTAAAGTAAATTACGCTTCCCATGATATGCTGAAATAAATCTGTTTTGAAGTTTCAAAAATTTATTCTTTCTGATCATGCACTTGCTAAAATGTGATGCACACACACACACACATGAATGTTTTTATGTAACTGTGCTCTGTCAATCAGAACTTAAATGCGTTTTAATTGTCAGGAAACAAAACTGGCTTTTAAATGCAATAAATAACACACGATATAAAAAAAAAGATAAGTTAGGAGAAAATAATATAATAGGAATAAAAGTAATATTCTTAATAATCAATATTAAAAGAATTAAAAGTGATAAAAGAAAGTTTTCTAACATGTTAAAGTAATCTTCTTTTTAAGTAATCTTCATTGTTGGAACTGAGAAGCATAACTTATTAAAACAATACATATTATAAAATATAAGAGCACAAACGGAAAAAGGAAAAAGATAATAGTTTTTTATGCTTTCTATTCATTGAATGCTAAAATTGCCCGAATATCAAAGCATGGCATTATATTTAATAATTTCTTAAAGTTGGATAGTACTGTCGAAATATATAAACACAGAAAAAGGGCATTTTTGATTATTTTTATTGGCCACTTATTTTTAAAAAAATCAAAAGAAAACATCATTAAAATCGTAATTCCCTTATTACAAAGAGGGATATTTTATTTTTAAACCGAATTATTTGTTTAATACCAACCAAAACATTTAATGGAAGTCGAATACCAAACGATAAAATTTTAATTCTTAATACGGGACACAGAAGAGAGGAAAAATATTTTCAGCAAAATTTAGTTTCTTTTTCTTATAAAAGATAAAAAATTGATTGAAAAAAAAAGATGAGAAATACTATTTATGTTTTTTATTTATTTAATGAAGCAATACAGATAACTCAATTGTTACATTTATTAACATAAAAATAAATGGATATTTATATATTCTTTCGTAAAATCCTCGTTTTTAAATTGTGGTACTTAAAGAAAAGGTACTTAAATCATAAAAATAATTAATAAAAGGTACTGAAATCAAAGGTGAAAAAGAACAATTAAAATAAGCAATTGCTGTAAAGACAATAATAAACAAAAATATATTCGAAAAGGAGAGCAGCAATGTAAAAAATTGAAAGAAAAGAATAAACATACCAAAACAAAATATTTTACCAAATAAAATAAAATTAATAAAATGGAAGAAAAATTCTACAAATTTACCTTTCTTAAACAAATGTCTTCTGAAGTTTTGTAAGCACATCAAACTGAAATTAATAATACGAACAAACGTATAAACTGGAAAAAGATTGTCAAAAAGGCTTTGTATTAATTCCATTTTCAAATACTTTGAACAAACTCAAAGGTTCCAACAATTTACTTAAGAACTGATAAAGCAAACATAATAACTAGATTATGATTAAAGCGGTTGAGTTTAAAATTATTAACAATTTTATAGCTATTAAATTATCTTAAATAAGTATTAAAGGAATGCTTTCGGAATTGATTTAAATAAACCATGTAAAGGAATATATTCCAATTTCCAAGGAATTTCAATTCACGTAGAATTGGATAAATTAAATAATTAAAATTAATAATTAGCAAATGAAGTTCAACAAAGAATGGTTTGGAGGAATGCGAGAATTTGCATAAGATTCAATTCATAACTGTTATTAATCTAATTATTAGCTCTTCATTATGTACCAGTGAATGGACTTGTTGCGAGAAAGCATTTTTAGATTTTAGGAATATATTACCCTCAATTTAAAATTGCAAGATTAGGGGTAATATATTTTGATGAATATAATACCCTAAACTGTAGTTAAATTTGCATACCCCATACTTAGGTATGGGGATACTTGATGAACTGTCACCAAATATGCATTGTATTGAAAAGATAATCAGTTCATTATCAATACACCGGTCTTATGACACAAAAACAATGTTTTTATTTAACACTAAAATCAGAGAAATATATGTATATATTAATTTAAAATGCGAAAAATTTTACTGTTTTAATTATAAAAATAATACCATTATATATCTCCGAATACGGAAATTGAAGAAATAAGACCAATCAACTGCCTTTTCGTACAAAAATGAATGATTCCTATTTGAAATTTACAAACTAGTTAAGGAAATAAGGTATCTTATTAAATAATTAATACTAGTGGATATAGTCAACTAATAAAGCCATATTCAAAATCTACTAAATTAGCCTAAGTATTATAGATGAAATCAGTATGTAACAAATAGTTTTTCCTTCTTTATCACTAAGACAAAAACGACAGGAGTGATCTCAACAAAACTTGTTCGCAAATTCTCAAATACAGTTGTTATTTCCATAAAGTTGTGAACTTGGTACGACTGCATGGTATTGGGGAACAATAGTTACGATATAGTAATCTTTGGCATGATTTTCACATTTTTTTATTGGATTTAAAATCTTTTGTTATTCCCAATAGATTGCAACTATAATTTGACGCACAATACAATTACAGTCTCAAAATCACATACCAAATTTCATTTATTTGTGTTTTTGTATTATCACCTTTATATACTTGTGAAATACAATTACAGTCTCAAAATCACACACCAAATTTCATTTATTTAAGTCATTGTGTTTTTGTGTTATCACCTTTATATACTTGTGAAATACAATTACAGCCTCAAAATCACACACCAAATTTCATTTATTTAAGTCATTGTGTTATCACCTTTATATACTTGTGAAATTACATCCGACAACGATTTGGCGACCAAGATTTAATGCAGAAGAATCTCAACTAAGACAATTCTTATGAATATAAAAGGCCACGCGCCAGAAACTACAAGGAAAGAAAGAATCTCAGACAATTTATTCCTCACTTTATCTTCCAACACCGATATACTTTCTTTGCCCAACTTTCATCCAAACTGCATCAATAAATGTAATCTACCTACACTATCTACCTTCGGAGAGCTCTTAGTATAAGAATGCCACCCACGTACTGCCAGTGTCCGTCAGATGCTATGGTGCAACAATCCAGGTACAATTTCGAAGAACAGCCGACAGAATGCAGTCTTTGTGTGTACAATGAATGAAAAGATTTTTCCGGGTAATGATTTGTCAGGTTAATTGGACTTTATTTTTAATTGGCATGACAAATCGATGACAATTTTATAGGACCAGGTTTAAATTCGTTACAGTAAAAGCTCTTTATTCGCGCTTCCTTCATTCGCGGATTAAAAAAATGCGACCCAATTCCTATATTCGCGGCTAAAAATTTCTTTATTCGCGGATCTAATAAGTAAATACATAATAATAAAAGGATTCCAATAGGTATCCAACCCAGTATCCTTTGTAAATGCCGTCTACTGGACTAATAAAAAAAGTAAAATAGATCTTATTACAACTTTGCCTGAAGTATGTTGTTAAATGATATCGTCTAGGACTTTGACATAAGCCGCCTTCGCTGCGATCGGTGTTTTCAAGAATGTGAACAAACAGAATGAAAGCAATTAATTTAATTAAATAATTTAATTTCAACGATTTAATTTGAAAAATCTTAGTGAAGGTTTAAGAATGGCAAATGAGCTTTACGATTTCTTTATGAACATTGATCCGCCTATGGAACGAAGTCTTATTTTTTAGAGGCAAATTGCGAATGCTGCGCTTCTGTCTGGATTGAAGGAGCTTTTAAAAACTGCCAAGAAAATTACAAAATTCTTCATACCATTGCCTAAGATAATGAATCAAAATGTTCAAAAACTTCAATTAAATTGATTTTTTTATATATGTGTTTTTTATTTTATTTTGTCACCTAGGAACGTATCCCCTATAATCCCATATAAATGACAATTCCGTATTTACGGTTTCTGTATTCGCGGCATATTTATGGAACGTATACCCCGCGAATAAAGAGCGTTTACTGTATATATAATATTTTATGTACATAGTTCTAAATAGAAATCTGCCCTCGAAGTAAATAACAGAACTATCATAAATTATGGGTAAGCGCCCGCAAATGGAGTCATGTAGAAAAATATGGATGTCAGGATTGACGCAACGTTGGGTTCTTAAAAACTCTTCACATATAAAAATATTATTAAATTATTATTTGTTGTGGAACTATTTTTGAAAAGAGTTTTTTTAATTAACTTCATTCAATGCTAAATTGTCATTAAATGCTACATTAACATTTTGAATTTTCAGATCGCGTTCAGAATCAGTCATAGAAATAGTTCCTATTTTACTAAGAATCGTGGATATAAAATTACTAAAAAATTTAAATAATATCAAGTTTAAATAATTTACAGCTCAATTACTTTCGTTTTATTCTTTTTTCATGGTGTGACCGAAAGGACGCCAAAATTTAAATTCTGTCATTGCAGACTATTAAAATCAATAAATCATGCCAATTTAGTTAAAAATACATTTAATGGCATTAAAGGACATGAATTACACAGGGACAAAACTATTTAGGACAATAAAATTTAACATATATGCTTTAAAATAATACTCGGGGACTACATCATGTTTTACGCTCGCTTCCAAGACATGGACTGATTGTTCTTAGCAAAGGCCGATAGAGGGCCGAGGAAAACAGTTACAGTTACAATGGCCATAACTAAATTGTCTACTCGAAAGATTAACAAGTTTAGTTGATAAATAATGCGCTTTCAAAAAGTATTCTTTCTGCATAGAATACTTTGATCATATATCTTTCTATATGATACCAGTTATGCAATGAACAAAGTTAACATTAAAAAGAATGCGAAATAAATCATTTGATATTAAACAGATCGTATTAAATTAGTGTCGTATTCGTATGAAAAAGAATTTAAAACAAAAACATCTAAAAATAAAGTAAATGAATTAACGACTTTCAGCTCAAAGTAATAAAAAAAAGTTATTATTTTATTCATAAAGATGAATGAAATAAAAAACATCAATAACAAACAATAAAAACATACAATTACGAATAGGAAAGAAAACCAAGTAATAAAGTGACTCACAGTAACATAAGAACATCATTTAACTACATAATAACCTAAACTGCACTACGACACCATTATATGCGCAAAGGATTCCAAAATTGTACATGCCCAGAGCATTTGACGTGTATCAGATGAGAGAAAAACAAGAACTTTTTCGTTGAAATAAATAAACAATAGAAAAATCCAGTCATGCCTCAATTTATTCCCAGAATTAAAATCGAGGTAACACAGACGATGAGCAAATAAAAGTTTTCATGATACGGAAAGGGTAATAATATTCGCTGATGATGGCGACTTTATGATTATTGTTTTCGAAAGTGTCTATTGCGAAATACAGTTGATTGGACTATTTGCCATCAGAACAAGCATTGTTCCAAAGACTGTTCAAAGGAGTCAACATCACAATAAATAACGAACAAACGATTTGTTTTCCCATTCAGAAATAGCGTGACAGAAGACGAATGCAGTCGGTTTCAACTCACGTTGAACGAGTCGATTCTTACATTCGTCTGGCAAATGTATTAGAACATCATCGATTGATTCAGAATATTTTTATTTTTGGTCTACCACATCCAATTATTTCCAGACATAAAAATTCCAAGCGAACAAAAATACGAGTTAAATATTTAACAATATAAGCTGACTACCGACAGCCAAGAAAACTGACAGACTAACAGCAGAAAAATAAATAAATAAAAGGCAGCTAGCTGATTTCATGGATGGGATTTTTCTTTATTTAGGGAAAAAATATATATACTATTATAAATCTATTTTTGTAACAATATCTATTGCCATGGATATGCTGGAAAGAATATACTGCAATGAAGGCATTTAATTTATCAGACATCTGTTTTTCAAAATAATATATTAAAGGCTAGTGCATTAACAGAAAGCAAAAATAAAATTTATAATTCAACATAATTTTTATTTTTATAACATAACATGTTTTTATTAACATTTTATATAAAAACTTAACAACAACAAATAAAAATACAGATGACAGAGAACAATTTATTTAATATGAGCACTATAATTAATTTATTGCGCACATATTAAATAAAATGTTATTGAATTAAATTTATGCATTTGACTTAAATATTGATCGCACATATTATTCATTTCAGAGAACCCAATGAATATTTTTCGTCAATTGCACTTCGCTAAGGGGTGCCAAACAGAAAAGAGAGTGGTAATTACGTCTCCTATTTTCGAGAATAAACGAATTCCCCATATTGTTAAATGTAAAGTCCTTATTTTACCTTTCCCCTCTTTTTGGATGAAATAAACTCGTCCTGACACATGAGTAAAAGCGTGGAGAGTTTTTAAATATGAGATAAATAATAGCGTCATTTTTTAAAGAAATATTTATATCTATATATATTTATTAATTAAAATTTAGTATAATAGACATTCGATACTGCTACGTTCAGTGGTGGCGGGGTGGTCGGCGGTATGCAA
>JAPMOQ010063993.1:450760-506931 GCA_026543055.1 Argiope trifasciata
TGATGAATGCCATTATAACTACATGATAAAAAGAGCATTTAATAATATTTTTACAACAAGTTACAACAACTTTTATAAGTGCAACAATTAAAAATGAATATCAAATTTCTTCATATATGAGAGAAACTGGTACAAAAATAATTTGAAATTAATTAACTTTTTTATTAATTCCTTTTAGGTCAAGTAACTATGTATCACATTCATCCTTTATAATGATGAATGTCATTCATTATAACAACATGATAAACAGGACATGTAATATTATTTTTACGACATGTTATAACAACTTTTAAAAGAACAACAATTACAAATGAATGTTAAATTTCTTCATACATAAGAGGCAGCTTGTATGTAAATAAATTGAAATTAATTAACTGTTAATTAAACTACTGAGACTTTTTTCTTGTAAAAGCAATGAAACAATGCAACTTGTTCTCACAACAAGAATCAAATCATAAATAGTAAATAAATATTACATTTTCATTTTAAAGAATGGGTGGTAAAAAGGTCTTTATTAATGAGTGTGTGTGTGAAGTGAAGAAATTCAAGATCTGTTTTTAGTCAAAGCCTTGGTGACAGTGATGGATGTGGTGCAAAATTTGATACAGTTTTACAGTTTTGGCATCAGTACCACTAATCTAATCTAATCCATCTGACTCGCTGCGCTTTATAAGCTATCGTTTGCACATACCCGAGAGTTGATGCATGAAGAAAAGAAATTCCGAAATCCCCCCCGGGGGTCATTCAATATCGCCAAACTTCCAAGTTTTCTGTTGCTCTGAGAAATATTGTCAGTCGTCATTGTGCTCTCCGAGTTTTCAGTCTACTCAGTAGAAATAAGAATGGTGAGAATATTAATCATGTAGATAAATTAGAATAATGGTAATATACGCACAGTAATCATACAATCTTTTCAACTTTGTTGTTGTTGTCGTGTCCGTGTTAACACGGAAAGGGGTTGCAGTGGCTTCTGAGGATAAAGATCCCTGAGCATCCAAAGGCAGAAGTCTGACTTCTAGCTCAAATGGAGATGACACATACACATTCGCTTGCACAACCCCTTTTTACAGGGGAGCACATTCACTCATCTCATTAATAGAACACGAGGGAAGAACAGTCATGCCCGAACCAGGACTCGAACCCGTGAAGCCCAGATCACGGGGAAGACGCGCTACCTCAACGCCAGGACGAATCTTTTCAATACCTATGTATTTAAGATAGTTAGGAAAGCCAAAGTACCAGCCCTCCATGCCTGAACATTGCCCGATTTTGTCAACTTTATACAAAAGCTCAAACTTTTTTTAATAACTTTTAATAGTTTCATTATTTCATCATATTTAGAGAGTGGGCCGCGATAGCCTGGTTGGTAGAGCGTCAGTCTCGCAATCGAAAGGTCATGGGTTCTGTCCTTGTCTCGGCCAAAGACCGCCATGTTGGCTAATGGCAGTTGGGGCATGTTAAATAAGTCGTGACTGCAAACTCCTCCAAGTTCCCATAACAAATTATACCTCTGGAGGTACTGAATCAAGGATGAGTCGGTTTCAGATTTGGATCAAAATTCTAACTTGCGGATGGATGAATGAGTGTATGAATGAGTTCGACCGCCCCCTAAAAAGGGTTGTGTCGTGTATGTTCGAGCAAAGTATCCTTTCACCTCAACGGTGCTCGTTAACAATTAAAGGCGCACACTTCTGCCTTAATTCGGAAGTGCTCCGCTCATTCGGGCTTAGTAAGACCAAGTGGCATTAGACCCACCACCATCACATTTAGAGTAATCTCGTCTATCTTCCCTGCGACCACCATTATCTTCAAGTTTCGAGAAATATCTCAAAAACACTACTTACACTACTCTTTGAGGAAATAAAACCTCAACCCTAAACACTGTATCGATTTTGTTAATTTTTATTTCATATGAAATCTTATCGTCGGATACATCAACAATAATCGAGTAATAACCCTTCACTTTCAAGAAATATAACAAAATAAAATTTACACCGAGTCCTAAATGTCAAGAGCGTGGCTGAGTACGCCAAATAACTTTGTATTTTTCAAGCTCAGCTAATCAATCATAATACTCTGGTTGTTGTTGTTTGGTGTGTAAGAATAATTTTAAGTATTTTTCTTTTAATTATGACAAAATGCAGTTCATCAAAGTTGGTTGGCATGACAAAATTAGAATTATTAATGTAGTCATGGAACAGCTGATCGCTAATATTACTAACAAATCATTATTAAATTACAACGGAAATAATCCTTCTTTCACGAAAGAGTCGTTATTTCCGTTGTTAAGAAAAATATACAATCTTAAGAAATCATTTTAAAAACAGAATTTAATTGAAATTCTCTTAATGAAAGTTTAATTGGCGGAATATGAATGGGGATAATTTTGATTTTTCTACAACTGCGGTATTATAATTGGGGAAATAATTAGATTTAATTAAAAAAGGGGATAATTTGGATGCAATTCTGGTATTATAATTAGATAAAAAAACTTATTTTAATAATCAACGAAAAAATACATTCATTTATCTTTTCGCTTCTGAACATCTACCAAATTTCTAACAAAACAACATTAAAAAAAGAAAATAAAACGAGTCAAGTTAGATTTCTGATTTTTCCATTGTTGTAATAAAGATGAAAGTGCACGCACGCATTGGCGCTCGACAGATCGATACACGTTTAAAAGCTTTACAAATATTGACAATTTTTAGCACACACAAACACACAATGTTTGTGTGTGTAATATCACTCAATTGAAATTTTTCTAAATTTTTAATTGTAATATTAACGTCATTTTAAACTTATTGCCCGATTCAATTTGCACCTTTTAATTAATTATTTTTTAACAAACTCTAGAAAACTGCTGACATCCGCATTTTCTCACACTCCAAATGAAGGGATAAAAACCCCTAATGCTTGCAACATTTTTTTAACAATATCGAAAATTCCTTTCCTAAGTTGACACGTAATAAAGAAATCCCAATCAAAATCTCAAGTTAAAATCACCGAAGAGAAAAGTGTATACCTGTTCTTGTGTTGCAACGTAGATGGACGTATTTCTTACCACTTATTATTTTTATGTAAATTATGTCTCCTGAGGTGAAATGAAATCAAAGAAGTTTTGAAATTTCAAGAGTTTCCTCTATGCCGCCAAGCAACTGGTAAAATGTGTTTCCATGTATATATTTACAGGACAAATAGTCTGGTTCTAGTAGTGTCTAGAGTTCTAGTAGTTCTAGACAAGTCTGGTTCTAGTACCATGTTAATGATAAATGAGTCAGATATTACTTTTTAATAGCAGTATGATGTCATAAGATTTGTGCCCATCAGAAAAATTTCTCTATGCGATGAATAATTTTTTAATGTCTGATAATATGATGCCTAAAAATTATTTGTAGAAGGAATGATGGGCATAAAATCATATCAATATATTTAGTTCAAATTAAATACTATCAATATCTCTGGCTAACCCAGATGGTCGTCAGAGTTGAAGAGTTAAAAGCAATACACTTTAATAATTAATCCTAAGAACGTTCCAGACAAGAAATGTTTTTTTTTAAAAAGTATATACACTTAAAGCCTTTCTTGGCGTTTCCAAATGAAATAGATTAACTTGTTTTCCATTCCTAGAATCATCCTAAATAAATATATCACTTCATTTCTCAGAAATCTTTCCATTAAAATGAATTATACAAAGATTTTAAAAAGCCCGACTACTTTAGCGGACAGGGGGAAAAAGCGAAGGCAGACGCAAAATGAATTTAAAATAATCATAAAAAAAATCTACGCTACTTAACTTACCGATAAGCTAATGTATTTTTACAAGAACTGATTAAGGATTTTATAAAAATCTAGGAAAACACATTCCAGGTTTTATGAATAAATTTATCTATTTCCATATTTTAAACTTAATGCTGAAAAAATTGGACTTATATTTGGATGTTTAATTCTCTTTTTTTATTAAAATATTTACATAGAGGGGATTTTCAAATTCATGAAATAAAAAAAAGGTATAAAGGAAAACATTATTACATACAAGTTGCATTTGGCAATCAACTGGTCCGTTGGGATTAATGCTTACTAAAATTTTCAATTAAATATTTTATATAGTTTTGTGTCTTAATGGCTTCTTCAGAGAAATATTTTCAAGCTTGAAATTCTGATAATCATATTACTCATACTTTTATAAAAGTCTTAAGCCGTTCAATGTACTAGATATTTCCCTAACTTTCTGTCTGCTCCAGTAAAATTTGAACTTTAAAATGAAGCTGAGATGATTCAACTTTAAATAAAACAAACTCTTTTTTAGATGAAACCAAAAATATTTTTTTTTAAATTATGAGCACTGAAAACTGAATCATTCAATACTGAAGTCTTAGGAGCAATAACAGAATATATATATAACAATTTATGCAATGATTTCAAAAGATTGTTAAATAAAAATTTCTTCGATTCATTATAAAATCCAACTTTAAATTTTATTCCTTTCCGTTCAGTCATTGTACTCCTAAAAAAACAAGGAAGTCTATATTTTGTATAGTCCTTTGGTCCTAAGAAATCATTTTCAGTGAAAAATCTCTAACACTCCAATTTTTAAATAACAAAAAAAAAGTTTCTATGTTCTGCCTTCGAATCTGACCTAGTTATGAAGTTTTGGAAATCACTATTGATGAGTAAAGAAAAGTGCATACACCCAGTAATAAATATTAATATTCTAAGCAAAATTCAGGAACAACCAAGTTGCTAGGATGTTAGACTCGCATCTCTTGATTAGTAAGCTCTAACGCAATTGTCGAAGAACTAATCGTGTATAAGGTGGTTGGCGTAAGTATAAATATATCGTGGTAACAAAGTCATAAATTTCGAAACAATATCACAGACGATACTGTTTCATAGGTGGTCGTTCTCTAATTCAGGTTTAAACTACGATCTGATGATGAGTGAATGAAATGTATGAATGAAGTTCACCCCGTAAAAAGAGCTGTGAAGCAAGAGTAGCTAAGTCGTACTCTTGGTCCTAGATGGTGCTACAGAAAAACAAGAGACGCGAAATCTAGGCTTAAAAACACTGAATATGTCAACGGTCTGTTTATGACAAAAGCCAAAAGGAACAGCAACAATATTCAGATAAAAGATTATTGCTTTACTAAAAGGACCGTTCGGGATGAAAGGGTCGCAGCAGATATATATATATATATATATATATATATATTTCTTTAGTAGCTAAATAAATAATCTACTAAAAAAGTAAATTCTATTACTTATAAAAAAGTAGGAATTATAAATAATATGATATGAACATTGCCAAGAAATTGATTGGATTATTTATCAATTTCATTATAGTCACTAAATTATAACATTATTTAAAAACATCATGCATTTGCCTAAATATAATTTCGTACAATTCTATATGCAATATACACTTTATTCATAGTAAATTAATAATAAAAAAGGTTCATTTTCACAAAATAACTAAAATAAAAATTGTTTTAAATAAATCTAACATCTTAAGTGAAAAAATATATTAAAATGTGCAACTGAATAGAAAAAGTCATTAAAAAGAGAAGGGGATGCCTTCACAATGCGTACTGTCTAATTTCGCAAAATGTCCGCTACTGCAAATCTAGAAACTGAATGCACCACACATTTCGAAAATCATGGGAAACAATGTAAGAAAACGAATCAGGCAGTTCTATTTATAAAACAGACAACACCAAATTTCATTCTTCTGTCAATTGATTTTATTATAATTATAATTATTATTATTGGTATAACAATTTGATTTTTGCTAAAAAAATGTTCTACTTCTATTTAATCCCTTTCAGTACACTGAAATGACTTTGTATTTTAAAATATTTATAGTTTGATAAATCTTAGACACTTTTTTCAAATCAGTCTTTGATTGAAAATAAAATAAAATAAACGGAGAATAAAAAAAAAATCTTCATCATACAGCAAGTCTTAATTCATTTAATGGACAAAAGTACAGTTTGTATATTAACAGGAAAATTCAGAGGTATTAGAAATTAAAAGCGAGATACACATTATTAAATTTGCCATAGAAAGCTGACCACTTTTAAACAAACGTTAAACATGCACAATTTGAGCCAGTCACGAATAGGCTAAACAAAAATCATACATCTGTTCTCTGAGAACAAACGCCAAGATATCAATATTGGAATTATGATATAATAGTTTTTCTTATTCTAACTAAGAGCCTGTAATTTATTATCCAGAACTTGTTTCATTTTTAAATGATAGCAGATTGCCGATTTGAGGGGAGAGTTATAGAGTGCTTGAACTCAGGGTTCTTAACCTGCGGACAAAACAGGTAAATTGGATAAATGTGGGATTTTTAAATTTTAATTAAAATTTAGCGTTTTTCCCAGTAACTACTAAAAACATTGTAGTACGAATAATTTTGCACCATCTTTGTTTTCAAAAAATTATCTTTTCACCTATATTAACGATTCTACAGTATAAATATATTTTCTATGTTTAATCAATTTTGAAAGAAAATATTTTAATCCCATTTTCTAAAATTAAACTTGAGAATTCCGAACGAATATGAAACGAATTAAGCGATACAATAAATAATTCCTTTCATTGTCATTCTGACAGAAGACCGCGTTTTACAATTCTAAAAAATAGAAATGAATATTTGTTAGTTAGTATTTTGTGTACTATCGTACCGTTCATCCTATTTCGACAAAACATTACCAAATGATTGATTGATTGCACATATTATTTTTTCCGCGGCAGCAATATGCCGGGTACCAGCTAGTATCTTATAATTCAAATCAATTGTTTATTTCAAATCTTGCGTCAACACGTTGTTTTATCGTGCAACGCTTTATTTTTACTAACCTTAAACTATAAGCTGCCAAATGAGATTTGTTTAATAAGGTTACCAAAACTTTACAGTACGATTGGTGGCAAATTCAAATTTCGTGTTATTTTTGGAAAAATTTCGTGTTATTTTTGAATCTTTAAAAAGGTTTGGTTTTTTATTTTTGTCAGGCAATATGAAAGAAAATAAGATAAAATCGATTCTAACGCTAAAAACGGAAGCTTAAAAACAATAAATTTTCTTTTTCTTCTTTTACGATGAGTATTATATTTAATGCTTCCGAACAACCTTTTAGCGACTCCTACTTTAAAAGAACATTAAATCGATCATTAGATCCTAAAAAAGAAAGCAGAAACAAAACGATGCGATGTGGGCAACCGATACACACAGCTATCGATTTTGAGGAATTTACTTTATCTCTATAAAAAAAAAATCAATGCTGTACAGGTAAAAGACGACTCTCAAAAAACACAATACAACCGAAGCTCGAGTTCAAAGAATAGAGAGGAAGAGAGATTGTGTTTTCAAAGACCTCATAATTGTGAAATCCGCAGCGGAAACGTAAAATAACGTGTTTGTTTTGAGAAACTTGTTTACTTATTTCGACGCTTTTATGAGATGGTATGGGAGCCCACGCTGATAACAATGGCGGTACGAAGATAACGAATTTAGATTCCCGGAGGGTTCAAACATCAATTCTGAAATGGCGGAGACAAATCGCAATCTACCAGCGAAAAATGTTATAAAAGATCCGACACGTGTTTGTAACAATTACGTAGGAAATTTTTAAGAACTAAATGTTCTCCTTTTTTAAAATAAAAATAGAGTAAATTTAAAATCCGGCATTCAATAGAATACCAAGCTAAAGGTTAAATATTGAATCTTTTCATGTTTAAAGATAAACATTAAAATATTTATTTTATATATTTCCTAGACATTCTACATTAATAGTTCAGTATAAATTCAATTTTGTTTTACATATGTAATAATAGATTTTTATCCGCAGTTTTTTTATCACCTTTTTTTTTCTACACATCATTTATATTTTTATAGAACGCGCGTTTTAAAAATATAAGTCGTAACATAATCACTTCCACTATATCTTATCTAAATATTATTATACAGAATACTCAGCTATTAAATAAAAGCTTGTAGCAACAGCACATTCCCGAGTATTCAGCCTAATATGGAGGAAGGGTAAACTGGATTAAAAAATTCGGACATGCTGGAATTCTAAGAAATCATTTCTTTGTCCACATACTAGTAGTTTTTAAACCAAATGTATTATAAGGCATATTTTCTCACTTCTTAGTCAGTACTAAGCCCCCTATTTATCTCAAACCATGTCAAATGTGAAAGAGGCCGTGGCCCGGAGAATCACAGGAACCTTTGCCGGTAACGTGTCGAGTTAAAATAGAAAACTCTGTACTGAAAGTTTATATATATTTCTGTACTGAAAGTTTATTTATATACCGCACCGAACGTTTCAAGAATTTGAGAAAATGTAACTCGAAGGATAGAAACTATTCACATTTTAGCATAATTTCTATAATGTCCAACTTAAATGCAGGAAACATAAACAAAACATTAACACAAAAAGCCTGATTCTTAAGAAAATGGACTCAAACTGATTTTATTTTTTAGTGATAAATGATTAGGTAGATATGAAAAGGTAACCCTTAGATAAGGGTCAAAACTTAGTTTTTAGTTGTTGAAAAAGTTATAGATTATGTTAATAGATGACTGGTTCTGCAAAGCTTTGCTTTCCTCAATATATAATGATATTTTAACATCTAATTTAAATCCAAATTAATTTCTAAAGTTTTATCTTAATTTAGCCCATAGTAACTTCATTCCAAAAATATTCTCTTATTTCTTGATTCAATTCCACGTTATCTACTTAATTAATTCAAGAGGAGCTTTCTAAAACTTCTTGGTCAGTGATTCCCACGTTGCGGGTGAGTGATAAAAGTTGCTGACCAAAACAAATAGTTTTTAAAAAAGATCCTTGTATTTCCTTTGCTTTTAGATTGACAACTGCAGAAATACCTATGAGAGTAATAATTGTATATTAGCATTATAAACAACATTTTACCTATAAAAATGATATATAAGACGAGTGAAAATTAATTTCTGTCTTTATCTGCTTGTCTCGCGCTGCGTAACGGACGTCAGTGTCCGCGCCTTCTTGCAAATAATTCTGCCTGCCTCTGAAGGAATGTTGTAACATCTTAATATCCAGCAGACATTAGCGTACGTCTTTGTCGAATGGTTAAGTTACTGAACTTCAAACCCAAACATCGCAGGTTCGATCCTTGGCGGAATTCTACTTACACATTGGCATAATTCCCGCCAACACCGTCTCCACATTTGGTGACCCGGACGAGATCTGAACACGCAACCTTCTGAACATTTCCTCTACGTCATGGTTCTCAAAGAATCTACGTTCCAAAAGATATGGAGACATGTACCCATGTGTTCCTGCGCCGACCTCCTTTCAAGAAATCCTTACAGACTCCATATGAAGGTCCTTTCAAAGTAGTACGTCTTTCAAACGACACTATCATCCTCATCAAAGGGCAAGAAAGGCTTGTTGAATTCATTTTGAACACATCTGAGGAATCAATGCAACAAGAACATCAGCGAACTTATAAATGAAAAGTCTCTTCAAACTGCAATCTGCTTCCAAAATTTTAAATCTTTACATATAAACTTGGCCGGATAGTCACAAACTGGATATTTTGGTTTATATTTCATAGCTGTACTAAGAATGTCTAAATATTCTATAGAATGCTGGTGTTTCGTACAATGCCTATAACATGTTCATCGCTTGTATTATTCGTTCGCTTTTAATTATAAGTTGATTATAACTTACTGTATAGAATATTTTCAAATTTTCCGATTGATCAGGCTTCTTTAATTAGTAAGTCCTTCGCACAAACTATGGTGGGAAACAAGGAAAAGATGATTTAAAGGATTTTAGAAGAAAAAAAAAATGCATTCAATTATTGTGAAAAGAGAGCCGCTCTTAGCAAGAATTATGCTATTGCATAAGATTATTCAATATTAATTAATCCGCATCAAAATACATTTTAGCAAGGTCAAAAACATATCCGCCTTGATAACGATATCGCCATAGATAAACAAGAGAAAGGTAACACATACAAAGTTCCGACACATGCATGTAAATAATAATGACATTTTTTTCAACAGACAAGGGGGGGAGATTGACTTGACGTCATTTCAAGCTCATAACAGCCTGGAGGCTGCAGAAATATATTCAGTATTCAATAAGCTTTTTCGATATAACACAAGCACACTTTTTTTTCAGTTGTTCATTACTTTGTAAAGAAAATACGTTTAAGCTTTAAGAATGCCAATGCCTGGAGGAAGACTTCAGAGTTTTTATTTATTGTTTTGAGATACTCTAAGGCTGAAGCTGGGTTGGTTTGAAGAGAGGGCAATGTCAGTCTTTTTTTCCTTTCTTAATCTTGACGGTAATTTATGCCCATGTTTACAAGAATAAAAATATAAGAAAGTTATGTAATTTTTGCGTCAGCTTATACACTTAAAATTAATTCCAGACAGCAAATCGTCAGCTGAGATAGTTTTCAATGATTTTTGAAACGTAAATAAAATGTGTCCGAAGAATAACATGTAAATACTATACTTAAACTATAAGTTAATCCTTGAAATTCTTTAAAACAAATTCCTGTTTTTTAAACAGCATCCTTAAGACTTTGGTAATTTAAAATCTTGTATCTCCTTGTGAAATTCGATAATTTGTTTTGATTTGTTGTTAAAAAGTTTAAAGAAAGAGGACAATCAGGAAAAACAATGCAATCTTCTTTCCAAACTCTACTAATAACTAACATAAAAGTGTGTATATTAACAGGCCAGATCGTTTGATTTAAAGCTTAACATATATATCTTTGGGGGAGGGAATGTGCATCTAGGAAATTGTTTTAAAATTTTAATTAGAATTTTTATTAATTAAAAGGAAATTTTAAAACTTTGCTTTTTTATGATAATTTAATAGTCGTGCAAATTTCTGCTGAATTTTGGCAATTTGTTTAAAAAATATTTCTTAGTCCAATTTCCAACAAAAGATTCCAATGCTACCCTGAAATTTAAACTATTTTCATAGTTTCATGGAGTATTTAAATATTTTCTTCCATTGCTGACAGACAAATATGAAAGATTCTGCTTAATATTTAGGTAGATTACAATAAAGATAATTAAAAAAAGTAGAATTACTATATTGCAAAATCTAAATGATAGATTAATCGGATATTTACGAGTAGTATGATAAATCACATTTTGATGGTTTAAATGTCATTGAAGCGGTCTAACATGCAAAAATTACGCCATCAAAGATATGCTGCCAAAACCTGATAACAAAAAGCTTAATAACAACGACATATTTACTTGTATTTTGTTAAAAACGAATTATGATAAACAAGAGAGATATTTTATTAACAACTTGTTAAATTCGATGACTGAGAAAAATAACTCTTCATTAGAGTTTAATGAGGAAAATTAACACAATCAGTAACTTTTATTTGATCCTTATCTTCAATGTCAAAGAGTAAACAGACCTAGCAATTACCCTAAATATTTAGAAGTCGCTGAATTCGCGTGATCATTAGTTTACACTATTTAATACGATTAAAATATTTACGAAAGACCGGACTTGAAAGATATATTTCTTACTCTACAGTTTCAAGGAATGAAACAAAATAAATTTGATGCAAAACAATTTTTAAAAAAACCACTCTTTTGAATGTATTAAAGAACTGATTTCTTTTTAAATTTCAATTTCTTGCTCTATTTGAATCTATATTTTGAGATACGTTTTTTTTTAAATATAAAATTAAATGGTGCCCCGGTACGAATCAGTGTTTCATTTAAATAATAATAAAAAACTAAACAATAGTAAACAACTAATTTATTTGAATTAATCGAGTCAATCAGCCAATTAAGTTTTAAAATATTAGAATGGCGATATTATTTTTAAAATTCCAAACCAAATGGTGTCCTGGTCCGAAATAGAGACTCATTTAATTAATAACAAACAGCTAATTAAGTAGGAATAATAAATGATTAATTTAATTAATATTGTCAATCAACCAGTTAAATTTTTAAAATGTTAGAGTAGCATATAGTCACTGATAATACAAAAGCATGCAAACCTCTAACACACCGTAAATGAGAGAAAAATAACTTACTAAACTTCCTTTAATATGAGCATGAAAAGAATAAAATTTATAATAAGCGTATGACATAATTTTAGGTAAAAACTATCATTCATTAATTTAGGATGATAAATAGATTTCCATTATGTCATTTACAACTTCGTAAAAATCCACTGTCCATTATAAATATAAGAAGGTACAACGTCATATCCTTTCTTCAAGACAGCTACAAAATTGCCCTCACAGTGGGATTTCGAAACGAATATCTTCTGAATCATTACACTATTGCACGCCCAACTGCAAGATGATATAATTGAGGGTGGGGTCAGACTAAAGATGCCATCATATGCAAATCAATCATTCTCCCCTTCTTCGCTAAAAAAAGCGAATAAAATATCACGGATTGATGACTGTCTTGATAACACTTTTGCCTTGAAGGGAAACAGAGGAGGCGTAATTTTTGTGCATGGCGCAGAGGAATTTCACACAACGGAAATCAAGGTCAGACCCAAAATAAGTAAGAAGTGTCTGGGTGTATTAAATTACAAAATATAGCTATCTAGTAAACAGTCATGAGTTTTCTTGATTTTTATATGAATACACCAACATCAATGGTCTGTATTAAAAGAATGGCGTTAATTTCATACGCTTGAGCACATTCTGAATGCGCAAGTAGTAACAGAAAATATAAGGCAAGCTAACGCAATTTGCTCTGGAGTTAAGATATGGAGTTAATTTAATTTCGCATTTCAGCGTTCTTTTAATCATTAAGTTACAGATTACGTGCTCGTATACAAATTATAAAAAAAATCGTGAAATCATCAAAAAAATTCAAACTTGAAATTTCGACGAATCTCCATGTTTGAGACCTCCCAGAGTTCGAAAGACACGTTTCTGGTATTATATCTGTCTGTCTGTGACAAAGATAACTTAAAATAGCTTTGAGGGAGCTAATGGACAAGCAGTCTTTACACCAAATTTGAAGATTTCACTCAAATTTTTGAGTAAAATACTTTCAGATGTAGTTCATTTGTCCAATTGTCTGAAAATAAGTTACCACAATAATTACAAAAGAAAAAATTTATATACATAAAATTTTTTATGCATCAATAGTACATATACTTATGCAGTTTTGAGTCAAATCCAATAAGGGATTGATCATCTATCCATCTCTTCTTTCAGAAGCAAGCAAACGCAGTAATTCAAAAATGCAATGACTTAAATATATCAAATTTGATATATAAATTCGTGACTCCAATTGCAGCACTGGGTCAAAGTTTGTTTTCAATCGGTTGGTAAAAAGGCGCCTAAAACTAAAACTAGCTTATGGATACGCTTAAAATGCATGCCACAGACTAACTGCCAAAATACTCCAGAAGATAAGTTTAGTAAAAATGCTAAATTAACGTCAAAGATCCCGTCTATTCCGTCACTATTATACGTCAATGCCATGAAAGTTGTTTTCAGCCTTATCCAAGTTCCACAATTTTTTTTTTCGTGGTCGGCGAGGATAACACCTGTATCAGAGAGTATACGAGAAAGTCTTGGGAAGATTCCTTCAACTGTTTATATAAGTAAGTTTATGAGAAATTATAAAATTTTACTGATCAATTTATTATGATTCCTGAGTACACAATATCGTCATTTGTACACAATCGTACTGAAGAAGACACTCAGTCTGTATAAATACTGTTATAAATAAATGAATGAATGCAAAATCCTTTTAGCTTTCTTCTGTGATTCTCCATATTTAACACTAATTTGATAACAGTCAGAGAGGAAGTTCTTTTAGAATAGTTTTAAAATATCATTTTGACTTTACCTGATAACTTAACAACACAAACAGCTTATCTCGATATTCTGCACCAGAGAGCTTTGCTACAAACTTGTCTAAATTGAATAAAACTTATTTCGTCATTTCCTAGGTAGCACGGAATGTTGCTCAATAATTTAAAGTTTTAAATTGTTGAGGAAGGTGTGGATTGTAGTTTTAAAAAAGCTTATTGTGAAACTCAACATGTATATGCTAAATTAATCATGCACTATAAAACTGCACTACTAGACCACACCCTCACTTATTAGGAAGTAAATGTAAATAATAATACATCAGAGCGTTTCGTCTCCTGCTTTGTAGAAGAGCCTCTATCTCTTGGTGCATCTTATACGAGAACTTGGTATAAACTGAGGGGTTTACTTTTCCACCAACCCAGAGGAGGTTCGCGCTGCAAGAAATATAAACAATACTGCGAATATCATTTAATATCGAGGAATTTTGAACAGTTTACGTGTGTCACTGGGAAGTGATCATTTTATAAAAAACTTGCACGAGAACTATGTTCAAACTGAGGGGTTTCCTCTTTCGTTACCTTAGTGAAAGTTACAGCTGCAAGTGAGCTTAAATCTAAAAAATATTGCGAATATTATTTAATATCATGCAATTTTGAACAATTTACATTTTAAACTGGTAAATGGCCATTTCATAAAAATATTTACGCGAGAACTTAGTCTGAACTTAGGGGTTTCCTCTTTAGCTTAAATTTAAACAAAATTGCGAACTTTATTTAAGATCGAGGAATTTTGAGCAATTTACGTGTCTCACTGGGAAGTTACCATTTCAAGATCAATTAATAACTTTATATATGTGTGTGTGGGTGGGTAGGTGGGTGTATGCGTGTGTCCTGGATTATCTATACAATTCCATTTCTATTACTTCCAGTTGCTTAAGGCGACAGTCTGTCACATACGATAACTGAACAATAAGAACACGAAAAAATTTCTGATCGAACATCCGCTGAAAATTTCATTAGCAGCAGCAGACAGAGACGACTGAATTGTAATCATTTTCTCAAAAACGTTTTTATTTATTTTTCTAATTCGTCCACAAAAGGTCCAACGAACGATTATGAAAGTGTCGTTGGTTTCGGTGCGTGCCAAAATGTCGAAAGAAGAATGGGATGAGGCCAGAAGGTGGGGGGAGGGAGGGATCGCAAACAGAGAGAGAGCACCTGCCTCGTGATAGACCTTGACAGGCACGTACAGCCGATTTCCCCGAACGCTTTCGACCGTGCTGCAAAACAAAGTTTTAAACAAAGAAGGAGAATACAGCACACCGGAGCAAAAAATGAAATTCACCAGAGAGACAGACGGAATAACTACGTGTTTGCGCGCAAGGCCGGGATTCGCCCATTGGTTGCCGGACTTATCTTCCGTTGAGATGTTATTACTCTAGCGTGGAATACCATTAAAGAACAAAAAAAGATAATGGACAACTCAAAGAAGAGAGGGAAAAATAAAATCTTCCTGGGATAAACGTCACACTAGATGTCGGATTCCCTTTTAGAGGGAATTAATATTCCACGCAGACACCGAGCGAGTAATTAGGTGCCGATTTTAGTTTTGCTGAGAACTTTGAAGCAAACATGGGGGGAAGCTTGTGAGTTATTTGGTGACTTAACCATAAAATGTTCTAAATAAAAAATATCCTAAGAATTATTAAGATGTTGGCCTTCATATTTGCCGGTTGCCTTTAGCCTCTTTTGTGCATATGATAGTGAAAAATTATTTATATTCCAGTTTAAAATTCAACTTGACTTGATATGCAGTTTTGGAAACAGAAGTTATTCCCAATTTTGTAAAATTTTTATTTTATATTATATTATGTATATATATCAGTTAAAATAATCTTCAGGAAAGAAAAATTTATACACAGCAATTTTACAATACAATACAATGTTAAGAAATAGGACGTATTTCTAATTTTGTAGGACTTATATAAATATATAGGACTTATATTTAATACCTTTTTTAATAGCAATAACCTTTTTAAAAAGAGAAATTTATAAAAAATAATTTTAAAATAAAAGAGAATTGTAGGGGGCAATTCATATCGAGTTAAATTCAAATTTAAAGTTCAACTTGATATGCAATTTTGAAAACAGAAGTTATTTCGCATTTTTTTATTCAATTTTTTTCAATTACAATAACTTTTTTTTAAAAAGAAAATTTTTTTCGCAGTAATTCTTAAAATACAATAAAATGGTAGGGAACAATTGATAACGAATTAAAAAATAGAATGAGAAATTCAATCAATAAGTGGGAACGATTTCATAATTAGAAAAATAAATTTTAAAGCAAAAACGTCATAAAATTACCAAATAAAAATATTTGCTTAAAATATATTGTCAACTATAACGGATATTTTCGATTTAAAAAAATCAGGGAATCATTATTATTTTTTGATAAACATCATTTTGTAATAGCTATGTTTTACGAAAGTGTGAAAATTTGTTAACTTTATAATTTAAAATTCACAATTAAATCAAAAACAATTTGGATGTACTAAAGAATCGAATCAATTGTCTGTATAACTTTTTCGTCAGAAAAAAGTTAGAATAATATAATGTTATAAACGCTTTCCGTTAAAAGAAGAACTTAAGACGTAAATTTTTACAAGCAATTGTTTTTTAAAAAATTATGGAAAAATCAAAATTTTCTATACTTAAACAAAAAAAAATTACAATAAAGATTTTATCTTGTTTCTAAACAAACTCTAAAAAGTTAAGACGAACATAAAAACTTCAATGGAAGTAACTGTAGGCAGACCAATTTGCTCAAACAGATAACGCCAAGGTTAATGGTATCCATGACACAGTTCTGATATTCAGAGCTTTTCAATTATTCACCTTTTTACAAAATGAGACAAAGGCTAATTATTTCCACAAAACCGAAAAGCAATGATCCCGAAGTAAAAAGTGGGTCATCTGTCAGGAGCGAAAACAAAAGCGCATTGATCAACACACAAAGGCCGCGCTGTAATGTAGGCCCGTACAAGCTCGCTCTTAAATGCTCACATCATTAATCATTAATTATCTTGTTATGAGAAATGAAAACGAAAGAAGGAAAAAAAAAAGAAATTGTTTATATTCAAAGAAAACTACATCAAAAGCGAAAATAAACACAACGAATGAAATTCGAGAAGCTAAATTATTTTATTTTTTAAAATTAACTAGCATAAAAAGTTATGAATTAAAACAAATAATTTCTTTTCATTAATATGTGCTTAACTTCGAAACGATTAGTATTATTTACTTCAAAGTTGAAAATGGCACAAAAAAATTGCAATTCTAAAGAAGTATCGAAGAAAAAAAAAATGAAAATTTAATCAAGAATATGTATATAAAAAACTCATCTAAAACGGAGGAGGAGAGATTTAATTTTCGTCGCAGATGAATAATTTTTCATATGCTGTTTAGCTGATTAATTGCGATTAAAAGAGAGGCCATCTATTTTTAGAATTGAATGTGAAATGCTTGTGTCTAATAATGAAAATGAAAAATACCAATTCTTTAAGTATCATACCGGTGGAAAACACACCAATTTGGACACTTTTTTTGTTTTAATAACAGCCAGTCACCCAAACGCCGTATAATCAGGGAGAAATATGGACACTGTTAGATAGAAATTAATTACCATTTGAATAATTTAGAATTTACTATTTTCATTTATATCTAATGTAATCTGCTACGGAAGTTAAACCTATTCCATAAAGAAGAAAATATATGTTATAATTATTAATTTTAGAAAAAAATGTAGTGTGATTTCCTTATCAGTAATATAGCATAATGGTTTTGAAACGACTTCCAATCCAACAGTCACTTTTAAACATAATAACAATACATTCCTCTCAAAAATACTCAATTAAAAAAAATAATAAAAGCATTAATTTTTGAAAATGACATTGAAATTTCAAAAATACCAATGATAAATAATATATTAATAATAGGCTAATGATAAATATAATATTTTTCGGTCACAGTTCATAATTTATCAAATTAATAAAATCAAATGCTAAACTCGAACTGAAATTTAAATTATTTGCAGATTTTCTGGCTCATAATTATTTTAAAAAAGCAATATTTCAGTTTTTTAACAACCTTTAGGTGATGAAAAAGTACAATGACTCCAAAGAGTTTTTTTTTTTCAATATTTCAAAACAAAAAATGTATTAAATTTATTAAATTAAAAGCAAAATTGTGTGCACAGCGGAACAAATAAAATTAACACTGATAACCCAAAGCAAAATAATAATAAATATAAAATTGATTAGTTAAGTATAAAAAAATATAAAAGCAAGCAAGCAAATGTTTAATAATTAGTTCACAAACAAGTAATCAATTGATTTAATAAATAATGACGAAATATGCATCGAGTATACACATAGCCAGTGATGCAAGTGAAAATAATCAAGTTAATCCAGACAGAAAACTGCTGGACAGCCGTCAAAGACAGACGAAAAGCCACCGCCGAGATAAAGGCACTTATTACCGTTCTCGATGATTAGCATTCGCAAAATAGGATCGTCGCCTTTTTCTTTTTTGGTTGATTTGATCATCTCAGCCGTAATGAAGCCTTGCCATGGACTCCAAATCATTGACAAAAGATCGAAAGACAGATGGAAAGGTTTCAAGTAACGACAAGAAATCAATAATAATGTCGGTAGTAATGCCCATCTCCTTATGAAAGGATAGGATCATTTTCAATCGATAGACAATTAGTTACCCTAATTTGTTTCAAAAATGGAAAACAAGGACAATGATAGTTAGATTAATGGATCAACAATGATAAACTTTATATTATACCATTGGAAAAAAAGCTAAATTGAAGTTTTATTTTCAAGTATAAGGCGTGAACAATGAGAAAGTAATAAAACCGTCAACAACAAAAAATGAAACTCGAAATTTTAATGAATTTTTTTATGCTTTAAATTTTCGTTAATCTGAAAACACACTTTTGGTACAATGCCTGTCATTGAAGATGATAAATAAAAAATCTTTCGATTTAGAAAGATTAAATTTGGTATGTGGTTGGGACACCAAATTTATAAAATTTACAAAATCCGTTGAAGAAAAGTCTGTCCATCCGTGCGCGTGTGAAGGTGATAATTCACGGCACAATCCTTCTATAAGAAAGTACGCCCCGCCATCCATGGCAGAGAAGAAAGGGGATCTTTCGTCATCTTTTTGTGTACATTCTAGTTTGGCGAGAAACAACCACTAATCTGGAAGTTTCCCATCTTCATTTCGAGGTGCGAGCCCCCCGGATAAAAATCGTTTAAAATGAGTTTTCATTGAAGTGTTCAGTGTATTCAATAATTTCCCCTCCATCTCTTAATATGTTCAAGGGATGCATATGTTTATAAACTTAACTGAAAAAAAATGCTATTTGTATAACAGAAAGTCAAGGAAAAACCCGTTAGTCATACCCTGTTTTTGATAGAGTTTCAGATTATTAAAGAAAATTATTATTATTTTTTCCTATTTTCAAGAAAGAAAGCGATTTTGTATGCTTTCCAATTGAGTTATGCTTTCAAAATGTTTCATTAAAAGTAATAAGATGGCGTCGTAAAGGGGTACAGTAAAAAGCCCGAATTAGTGTAACAATTACTTATTTACAAGTTAAGTTACGTACAAATAATTTACATACAAAACGTTGGAGCAATTTTAAGATATATATTTTAGAGCATGGATCAAAGCATACAGAACATGTCATCGCATGATCTGAATTGAATCACTGCGCCACAAGGTGTCAAATGACGCAGTCTTTGGTGTCAATTTACATACAAAAGTTTGGAATAATTTTAAGATATATATTTTAGAACATGGATCAAAACATACAGCATATGCCGTCTTATGACCTGAATTTAATTGTGACACAAGGCGCCAGTATTACAAGAGCGGCTAGAGTAGCATATAAAAGATTGAAATACAAGAAGTCGAATTAAAAATATTCTATGAAATGTAATCAGTTGTAGCAACAAAAACAACAAAATGAATAAAAGCATTAAAACTCAGGCTGCGTAATTCTTTCAAATCACTATTTAGATGCGATGTTCGCCAATAAGTTCAAATTTTTTTTAACAAAGTGAGTTGATACTATATGTTACACGATAATAATAGGATATACTAAAAATACGTGATTGGAAAAATAAACACTCTTAACTGCGAAAAACGCGGGATACAGCAGATAATGAACTGATTGCCAACCCGTGGAAATCGCGTGATATGCAGCTGGAGAGTTAACTATTTCAAAAACTTTAACAAAACGTAATGTGTGTATATATATCTGTGAGATGTATGAATGAGCCAACCCTGTAAAAAGGTGTTGTGCAAGCGAATGTGTGTGTCACCTTCATTTGAGCTGGAAGTCTGACTTCTGCCCTCTGGGTGCTCAGGGGTCTTTACCCTCGGAAGCTACTGCACCCCCTTTCAGTGGAAGCACGGACACGACATCATCACTTATTCCAATTTAAGCAATACTTTAAAAAAATTTAAAACCTAAATCGAAAGAAAAAATAATTAGAAAAACAAGTGCTCACAAATCTATCGTTCTGAAAAAGAAAAAAAAAAAGATACTGGAAAATATTTCAGCGCCATCCAAAGTAGATAGCTATACTTCGAGTTGACAATGCGCGAACTCAGTTTTAGGTTCAAAATCAGAAATCAATCGAACCGGCTGTCCTTATCATCGTCGCGAACTGATAGGCAGACGATTTAACAGAAAGGGGGACAGAGAATACGAGGTTTGAGTAAATATACAGTTTTATCTGCCAGAAGTAGTCCAAGTTCATTTCTTTGTTTGAAGGCCGCACAGTTATTGAATCATTCCTTTGTGTGAAAGCGAAGGAGAAACAGATGTCTTCCCTTGGCACGCCAATTCATCGCAGCGTCGCTGACGACCGGAAACAATGACTTATTGCACGTGGACGTGTTCGGCGGATGAGTATTGTTTCTCTCAGTGGCGCAACCGCTTTGATCACATTGTAACTTCCTTTTCCGAGCGCAAGAAAATAATGCGAACGTAAGATAGGATTACTAGTAATGGAAAACACATACACGCACAATATAACTACAGTATGAATTGCCGTTGACAATGAAACATAAAAAGTAAACCAGTCAACCAGTTCGGATTTTTGGTTACAGAACACCAGTTTAGCGAATCGGAGTTAAAGGTTTTATTTCGTTCATACAATGGGGTTGTTAATATTGAGGGAAAAAAGCCCCAATAATTCAGGTACTTTTGTCTCCAGAGTATATAACACTACTGTATTATTTGAAAATGTCAATGCAATATCAAGAGAAGCACGTAAGCCAGTACATATTTTTGGATACAATAAAACTCCTGTTAGTCGAAACCTGGTGAAAATCCCTTCCCCCTTGTTTACTAATATTGAGACAAATTAAAATATTTTATTTCCTCAGAGTATAACCTCATTGGCTACTACGTCCCACCTAATAAAGGTATCCAAACTAAATCTGATTAAATCTAACGGGAACTATGGTTGAATCCAAAGATCCATCACCAGCCACGGTTCGCCAACCATATCCCGACATCGATTGGTGGTAGACAACCTCTACCATTTCTGTACCTATCAAGATATATTCCTCAGAAAGTACTACACTCAAGCATGATTCGCTACTGCCAATAAAGCTTTGAAATATCAAATGGAAGGGGCATTGAAACATTAAAAGCAAATCCAACCGGATTTTTAAAATCCCAGATATTTATTCAAGCGAGATAATATTCGAGATATTTATTTCAAGCAATATAAGTATGTATGTAAAAACAGTGGGAGAATTGCAATTCGTTAGAGAAGTTAAGATTTAGAAAAGCACGAAAATGATTAAATTAACTGACAAATCCAATCAATTAATAAGAAACGCGATTGCCACATTGTCAACCTATAGAGTGAATGCTTAATTTTCAATGTTGTCAAAAGATATGTTTTCATGTTGTCAAAACATTATAACGATGCTAAAAACAACATAGCATTCAATGGTCATATGAAGACTTCATAACAAATGGATTTCAACAAAATTAATTTGATCATATTGATATATGATCTTTTAAATTGTGAGTTCATATATTTACCATATTTTTTAAAATAGATTTTCATGGTTATCATGAGCAGAAAACACTCTTGTGTGCGGCTCTGAGAACTCGTTAGGTCCGTGGCCTTATCCAAAATCCACAACTTTTATGCGTTGGGAAGAAGGTTATTATAAAGTATGTGAGAAAGCTTTAAAATTCAATTTTCCGCTGTGTTTTGAAAAGAGAATTTAATCTTAAGAAAAGGTGTCTATTGTGTCACTAGATAGTTTTTAAGTATTGTTTAGTGTATATAATTATTTGATTGCAATGTTCAAACATATGCATAGAAAGAAGTTTGCATTACAATATTTTTCCAAGATATATCGATGTAAAATTATTATTTATATGTGACTGCCACTGATATCATTTTGTTTTAAGAATGAAAACTTCCATTAAAAGTTATTTATGAAGAACTTAGAAAGAAAGAAAAAATACTTTTTCATTATATACTTCGTTTTCATGTATTTCCTACAATGTATTTTTAAAGTGATTCCGATTTATGTATTAAAGTTTATACCCTGCTCTTAGGGCATTTACAAGTTTTAGAAAGAAAATTTTTCTTTTAAAAATGCTTTAAAACGCTCCAAAAAAGTCTTCAGTTCTCTTTTCAAGATGTTAAACAAAAGACAGAAGAAAAAACAGATGAAAACAGTAAATGAAAATTAGAATAAGTGCAGAAAACACTTCTATGAAATTCGTCACACTCAAAACATTTCATTTATGAATCATTTTCATTTGACACTTCTTAACTTCCGTTTTGACAAGTCGGGCATACGATGAAGCACGTATTATCATTATACAATGAAGTCCCGTCAAGCTCGTCATACTGAAGATACAGACAAGGATCCGAAATAAAAGTATTTTCATAACCAAGTGAATAATATTTTTAACCCTTTCAAACATATTTCCTCAATTATTCATATCAAAGTATTTAATAGTGATTCAATTTTTAAATAATGAAGAAAGCATAGAAAAAAAGCATGATAGTTTATTCAGAAAATCACAAGGTAAAATCCTTCACTATATCTCAGATATTTACTGAAAGAATCATTTTTAGTACTATAACTAGAAAGATCCGCGAAACGAAGTATTAATTGCAGTAAGAAAAAATATGCAAAACATACTGAATGTTTTTCATATTTTATGCTTTATTCTAATGGAAAACAAAAAGAATTGCTTTCAAATATATATTAATTAATTAGGAATGATATTTTAATACATTTAAAAAATAATTTCTGATTAAAACTACTCAAAATTATCTACTATTATTATAAACATTACTGTCATTAAATTTGCGTTAATTTAACATGATTAAAAGCATTTCATTTTATTTAACAAGCATAACTGTACTAAATATGTAAACCCTTTAAAAATTTAAACAGAAAAGTTCTTGTAGGCATTTTAAATATTATTATGTTAAAAAATAATTTAGAGCGAAAAATTAAAATTTTCATCGAATATAACAGATTTTTAATTGGTGTATGACAAGGGAACACTTTTTCGATAAATTCTTATGGATGAAAGAGTTTTAGAAAATTAAGGATAATCATTCCTAACGTTTTGTTTTAAATATTGATATTTTTTCTAGCATTATTATTAAAGCAAGTAAAAAAATAGACTATAAATAAATATAATTAATGAATAGTAGCTTATTTTAGTAATAAGTAAAGAAATAAATAATTAGTACAGTGTAACATTTATGAGATTTAGTAAATGACAATAGCTGCTTAATTAAACAAATACAATGTTTAGTAATAGCTTAAGCAATCATTTTAAAAGATGGAATTCCAAAAGAAATAAAAGAAAGATTTTGGAAGCGATCTTGAAATAAGAAAATTTAATTTTGTTGCATCATTTCCCTGGAATGATCAATGAAGTGGAAGATTATAATATTAACTAAATTAACAATATTATAATATTACTTAATTAGAAGATTTCTAATAGCAAGAAAGGCGATTCTTTATAAAAGTATAATTTTGATTTTCAAGGCCGATGCATTAGGAGATATGCAGAATCAAATAATAAGATACCTTTTATAGTTAGATGTACTTATCTGACCAAACTTTTCTAAGCAGATACATTTTGTAATATTTCAATAAATTACTACATAGAAATGCAATTTTTCTTTCAACAGAAAAGTTTAAGAAATTCGCCAATCCTTTAGTATGCTCATTTGTACATAGAATAGAAAATTTAAATCTAACGTACGGTTCTTATATATTAATAATCTGCAGACTGTAAAAACGCTACGACCGTTGTTTGGGTGACATTTTACTGCATATCAAACCATTCAGATAATGCCCATACTTTTAAAAAAAATATTTCTTATTAAATTCAATGGATAACATTTTGATATTTCGATATAAAATCCAAACAAATATTTTTCCTCCCTTATTAAGTTTTTACTGTATATAAAAATGAATTTTAACCCTAATTTTAAGATAATAGAAAATAAAATGACCATATAATATTAATGAATACTTTTCAAAAAAATTTGCATTTCTCTAGAAAGGAAACTCGTGATTATGAGACATCGTTGATTGAATCAAGTTTTTTGAAGTCGTATAGTCAAATCTTTTTCAGAAAATTAAACCGATGTTCGCCCTTTATAAAGGGATTAAAAAAAGGAATGGCGTGGAACTCACAACCTCAGGGATTGCCTTTTTGAAAAGACAAACCACAGACTCCGTAATTCTATGAAGAGTCGTGATTTCATCTCCACGGATAGATCGATGTCAAGACAGTTAAAGTTACGGTAATTAGATTTTGAGACGAGTCAGAGAGAAAAAAAAAGTTGTAAGTCCTCGTGACGGAGAAGTTAAAGTAGAAGTGTTATTGTTTTTCAATTTAGGAGGCAAGAAAAAAAAAACAAGAGATTAACTTTAAAAGTTCCTGTTTTCTAAAAGGCTGACAAAATAAAGCTTCTAGGAACAAACATCTAAGTATTTTCACTAAACAAATCATGTTTAAATTTTATTAAAATTTAGTTTGAGGTGTACAAATACAAACTGTATATAAAAGAAAATTTTAAGTTAAATTCCATTGCGTTTTATGCTCCGTTTTGCACGTTCTTTTTTGGCATTTTTTAAATGCTTTTTATTTTCTGTTCCTAACACAAGATGTTTAAAATTTAACATTTTAAACATCTTTTATTTAACATTTCAAACATGTTTTATTTAAGATTTTAAGCATCTTTTTCGTCTAAAAAGAAACTCAGAAAAAGCTTAACGTTCATTATAAGAAACAAGTCACTCGAATTTTATAAATCTAAATTTGTAACATATAACTACTTCGTAGCAGATTATAAATTCAAAATTGAAAGTTGTATTTAAGTGTGTGAATTAAAGGAGTAAAATTGATTCAAATGCAATATTTTGTACAGCGGATTACCCATAATAAAGGTTATGCAATTTTTACTCTCTCGTATACGTAATTAAGAGGAAGTATAGTAATCGACAAAAAATTCGAACAGATTTTGAAGAATCTCCACGTTTTAGATCTCACTGAGTTCGAAAAACACATTTTTAGAAAATGTCTGTCTATATGCCTGCGATAATGGTAATCCAAAAATGTTTTGAGGAAGACGATTGAAGTTTGCTATGTGGTCTTTACATTAGATTAGTATATTTCAATAAAATTTAAAAGAAAAAAAAACACCCAAAAGCTTTTGTTTTATGAGAATAACAAAATGAAGATAACTAGAGCTAAAAGCACAAAGATTTAGATTTAGAGCATGGCACTTAGATTTAGAGCTAAGCACATAGATTTAAATTTAGAAATAAGCACACAGGCATAGATTTAACTTTTATAGTGTAGACGCAAACAAATTTTGAGCCAAGTCCAAAAAGAGGTTGACCGTTTATCGGTCTGTATTTTTAGAAGCATGTAAATCCACATTAACTTATATCAACTTAAGTATGGAATTTTTTTGAATACAAGTGCAGTTTTGTGTCAAATTTTTTGTTTCAATCGGTTGAGAAAAGCACGTCAATTCGATTTTTTTGGATACTATTAACACGTGGCATGAATTAACTGCCAAAAAAACTTGCCAAAGATGACACCATATATTCAGTAAAAATGATAAATTCAAACCAGAAGTTGATACTTCACAACTATTGTACGCCTATGGTATACAATGAGTTAAATTTATTAGTGAGTAAGCCAGAAAAGTTTGGAGAGACTATTTCAGCACAGAATTTTTTCCCCCTTTGAAGTGCGTAAAACCGAAATAATTATGAAAGTTGGTGGTTCACTATTGCATAATTACGTCCTTCTAATACTATTCATTCAGACTTCTATTAAGAATCACAGAAATGACATAATACGTTATCCATTTTTCTAACAATAGATAATAATCTAGGTATTAAATAAGAGTACTTTATCATGAAAGAAAAAATTGTTTTTCAAAGGAGCCAAATTGGATAGTGGCCATAGTGAATGGATACTTCATTGCCCGTGGTGATTCGCCATCAAATTGCGTTCACTCACGGCCACGACGACCAATCGAAATAAATCATGCGTTGGCCACTGTCATCTCCCGGGAACGGTGGACTAATCATGAAATAAAGGGGCAGATGTAATCTACTCTGCCACAAGGCATCAAAGAACGCTGGGGTAGGAAAGAATGTATGAATTATGCAATAGGAGGATATTTAGAGAAACCGAAACTGCTTGAAAGTTCCCTCCCCAAATACTGTTAATAAATGTAAAAATACAGAAAAAAGTTGAGAATTTGCCGTATTAGCAAAAATTTTAAAGTAGAATAAATGACATTAAGAGGTATGTGACCTCAGTTTGGGAAGAATTGTTTTTGGAAAAACGCTAGGAAAACATATTTTTGAATACTTGCATAAAAAATATTAAAAAAACATTTATGAAACAAAATATACCTGTTACCTAGCCAAATGTTTTTTACAAAATAAATAAACTGAATTAAAAAGAGCTTTTTTTTGCAGCTAAAAAAAGGTATAAAGGAAAAAATCTTTTAGTTGAGAGATTTATCAATGATTGATTGTCAAAACTTAAGAAATATATTACTTACATGCTACATAAAAAATAGGATGTATTTTTATCCATTCTTTAAATTAATAAGGTTTAACTGATACAAAACTCACATTGTGAAGAACTAAAACCATCATAAAGTATTTCTAAATTAATATATTATTTATTTTCTAGTTCCGAAACAGCAGAAGATACTGAAATTATTAAACCAAATTTGAACAAAATTCTTAATTTAAGTGGTTTTTCAGAAGAAAATTCTATCAAAGATTAGAATTTGCGCATCTAAAGATGCAAAACAGCATTAAAACTTATTTAAATGCAAATATAAAAATCAGAATAATCATCCGCCCCAAAAAAGAAACAGTCAGAAATAAATTTTTTGCGATTTTATAGAGAAACACAAATAGAACGAACATTAAATTTAAAAAATCTTAACTTGCAAAAATTTAACACTTTAAGATGTATTCGTGATGCTATTTTTTTATATCTAACAATAGGATAGTCTGGAAGTTAAGAACCCTTGAGTTAATTCAAATCTACGTATAACTTAGGAGGAAAACTAGAGGATGATAATTATTTTTAGTCATTTGAAGAATTTTGAATTTATATTCATTCTTAGTACATATTAAAGAATGAAAAATAATGTTACGCACTTATTCATGAAATGGTAGTCTGAGTATTTAACTTATCCTTGAATAATTTCATGCAAATCTCGCACGAACTATTCTTCTAGACAGTGCTGAAATATTCAAATTTTCTGATTCATTTTAACTTTTCATTGTTACAAATATTTATTCGTAAAAAGCACACGTGCGCATTTAAAATTCAACAAGATTTTACGAAATTAATTTTTTTTAAAATCATATCTTCAAGTTCTGAAACTCATTTGGAAATAGAAACAAGAAAAATTGTAATTAATAGTAATTGGAGTAGCTTTAGAAATATGCAGAGGAAGTGCCAATTTATGTAAAACATTTAATTGGCAATAAATCTATATACAACAACAATAGTAAAAGTTTATGTAACGTATAAATTAATATTTAATTTCGACTTAAGTATATGACCTAATAAAATTAATATATTGTGTAAGTAAATGCAATAATATTTATAGGAAACAAATGGCATATTTTTTCTCAACATATAACAGTTAAGCTTAAAAAAATAAAATCATTCAGCGTGAGTATCTTCTCAAAACTTTCTTGCACACTCTCTAATAAACTTGTCGTGACAGAGAACGTTTTGCATGGCACTGGTGTACAATAGTCACGAAATATTAACATTTGCTATGAATTTGGCACTTTTACTGAATTTATCATGTATTTCTTGGCGAGTTTTCAGGTGATTAAATCCTGATGTGCAGCTAATACTATCCGAAAATCGAATTCGTCTTTCAGACACGTTCTCCACAATCGATTAAAAGAAAAATATGACACAAAACTTCACGTATAGTTACAAAATCTCATACCTAATTTGATATTTTAAGTCATTGCGTTTTGGAATCATCACATTTACATGTTTCATTAAGTACAGACCAACAGACATTCAATCCGTCATGTTGATTTTGTCTCAAACTTTAAGTATTTATACCACGGATACTAAATCTGTACACCGAATCGTAACAATTTAGCTCTCTTAATTTTGTTGTTATCAAATTACATTCGAAGAATCAGACTTCCTCTTAAAATATTTACTCCAAATTTGATAGAAATCTGCAAATTTGGTATAAAAACCTGACCTTTACCGATCAGCTCAAAGCGTTTGTGTTATCTTGGTACAAATAGGGAGACGGGTATTTTTCAAATGCTTGTTTTTCGAACTCAGGATGGTAAAAATTCATAAAAATCTCGAATTCGATTTTTTTTTCTGGAGGATTGCCGTATTTTATACTACAAATATGAGAACGCAAAAAAGAGAAAGAACTAATATCAGACTATATTTCTCTAAAAGCTATTTTAAATTACCAAAATAAAAAGAACATTCCTTTTTTGGGGGGGGGGGAGCTGTGTGTGTGTTTTACACTGCAGATCCTGTGGTACATTAATCAGAATTTCATATTACATGCTAAATTGAGTTTTCAATAATTTCACATAGAAAATAAAAAGAAAAAGAGAAGAAATTGCCCTTGAAAAATCATTTTACATTTTTAGGAATTGTTCATAAAAAAAATAATAATTGGTCGCCAGATACTTCATTGAGATCAACAAGCCAACAACAAAACAATTTTGTTTATCATTATCTTCGACTGAAAGAGAGAGGGGGGGAGGGAAATGGAGGAGAAAACAGAATGACAAGAGTGCCTTTCTGCTGATAAATGCGTTTTCAGCCAGGTAGATTATCGATTAGTAGGAGGCTTGCATTTCAGGTGTGTCTCCAGAGGGACCAATCAGAATTTCGATATCAATCATCCCCCTGCCCTCACTCCCGCTCATAATGGAATGCATTCGTGTGATGTCAATTCTGGCGTCACATGATACCTAAATGCGACGTACACTAGTTTCTGAAAAATCAAATTTCAAAACAATAAAATAAAATGCGGGGTAAATAATAAAAGGGTCAAATTTATCTTTTTTTTTTAAGTTTCCCCATATTTCCCCACTCATAATGTTCCTTACATATTGGCGATACTTTAAATCATAGTTTAAAAATGAAATCTAATATGAAATATTTTATAATAGAAATAAAAAAAATTGGAAAATTGCATTTCTTATATAAACATAAGAATACGATTAGATCAAGATTGCAATATGGTGGAGTTCTCTCTTCCTTTTTATAAATCAGAAAATATTAATCAAAATTACTGATGCAATAGAAAGAGCTATATTTTAGTGGCACATTAATCATATTTCGAAGTAAGTGTTTGAAATTTTTTTCTGGTTTATTATTGAGAACTAATAAAAAAAAACTTTGATTGATAAAAATTAGATTTTTATGCATAAAGATATGCTACATTCACTTTATGCAGTTTTATTTAATTAAAAATTTTAGAATTTATTTTATTTTCACAAAAAGCACCCTTTTCATTAAATTCCCTGTACTTGCAATCAATTATAATCTGAAAATGGGGTGTCTAACAATTTTATGAAAAAGATAAATTAGATTTATTATAAGCGATGATTTTCAATAATTTATGCATATGCACCGTAATGTGAATAATAAACATGTAAGTTAGACATTATAAAATTTTTCATTCACAAATCTAAAATATTGATCTTTTGTTTCATTTCTAGTACTTGCGGTTATCATTTTTGGAAATTTCATTAGATAGTTTAAAAGTGATAGAGTTAACATAATATGAAGTCACCTAGCAATTAATCTAATTATAATAATATTAGTATGCATAATCAAAATGTTGACGAAGGTAATACTAACGTTGCAGCATCTTTCGAATTTTCCCTCTCTAAAAATTGGGGTAATATTTCTGGCTAAAAATATAACATCTTATGCATTAATTGAAATTTTTTTTCAGAATAATTATATACATCATTCGATATGGATATTAGCTCAAAATTATAACTAGATAATAAATGGGCATCTTTGTAATAATAGATATAAAATAGAAGTTCTTAGTCATTCCGTTAAAAAAAATTCAAATATTTTATCTCCTGTCTAATAGGATATTTTTTAATGCAACTTCTCACTTCTAAATATCTAACAGATGCGAAATAAATTTAAAAACATAATTCTATAATTAAGAAATTAGATCAACCTATGTCTCCCTAATATAACTAATATCAAAATAATGAGTTCATTTTATCTTCGGTGTCATTTAAGAATTGGACAATAATGCATTTCAACAGAATCTCACAACCTAATTAACATTTTTAAAAGATAAAAAACATTTGTAGAATTTCATCATTTAAATTAAATACTAAGATACCCGTTCAGACAATCACAACAATAATCATTTTTTCCATTTACAGGTTTTTTGCTGTGTAATATAAATCCACGGACAAAAAAATATTTCAAGGCAATATTATTCCAAGGATGAAAAATACTAATCTAAAATATATCACACTGATATCCGTTGGAATAAGTGAGTGAAAGTAATAAAAACAAAAAATCCACTAAAATCTATTCAAAGATAAGCTAAGTATACGCTTAAGTAATACACAGCAACGAAAACTGACATAAACAAGTAATACTTATAAATTTTTATTCAATTCCCACTTAGGACAACAAAGAAAATTTTTATTTCAGTTATTTTTTATTAATAATTATTAAGTATCAAAAAAAAATTATTGATTTTCGCAAGATCTGAACTCGCATTCTACACCTTCACGTGAAAAATACTACAATCTTGGCATTTTACCGATTGAACTACTGCCTGTTGAATTCAATTTTCATTACAAACTGCTAAAACTCTATTTAAAGTATTAAAAATGAGTGAAATTCTATGAATTAATTAATATTTGAAAAAACTGTGCCATTCATACAAGTATTAAAAATTGTATTTGAACTTGAGTGGATGAATAAAAATTATTTTACAAACAACTGAAAATTTTAACAAGGTATATAAATAAATGTATACAGGGTGTGAACTAATAGTAGGAATTGAAAAATGCATATACAATTGAGAATACTTACATAAAAAGCAAGCGAGTTCATTTTAATATGCATTACTCTTGTAAAAATGGTAAAACTCCGGAGCTGACTTATGAGACCGGCAAACTTTCATTATCTCGTATTTCACACGTTTCACTTGTGCCAAAATACTTCTAACACACTTTTTTGGGGGCAATTTTTCTTGGGCTTATCTGAATCGCGTTCTCTTTCAACACTCGCCTTTACCCTCGTTTACAATAATCGACTAATGACCCCAGAAACTCGCAAAATAACTTGCAACACGCGAGAAAAAATAATGGAAGTGTGTTGAGAAATCGAAGGGTTTTTATAGATTTCTGATTATCGATAAATTTTAAGTGGACCTTGAAATAAAATATGACTTTTAACCTTCTCTCCAGATGTCACTTTTTTTTTTCATCCATTGAAAATAACATGGTAAAACAGAAAAGTTATACATTTTTTAATCATTAAAATCGTATCAATCACAACTCGATATTCATTTGATAACATCTTCAACAATATTCTAATATATAAAACATGCACGTTGTATTATTTGAAATTGAATCTGGAGATAAACATTTCAGAAAACATCATTATTTAGCTATCGCTCTCAATATAACTTGTCATAGCCAATGGGAGTCGCAGAAAATGATTCCCATTGAATAAATTTGGCGAACATATAATGACGATTTTGGATATAACTCGAACGAAATAACTGTAAATTGGCGAAAAGAATAAGCTTGATTTGAATCAAATAATAATAATAAATGAAAAAGCTTTAAAAAATTTAAAAAAGTCCCCCCCCCCTTTCCACTTGTAACACAAATACCAAACTTTGATTCAAAAGTCAACAATGAAATACAAAGTCAATAAAAGCAGATATACGGTATCATTAAATCTCTACTTAGAAGAAGAGATTGTCACCAAGCCAACGCCGCTCAGTTCTATTTTAGAATTAATTTTCTTAATGTACGGAGTATTTAATTTCACAATATCAATAACATTGTTGTATACCACACTGCAGCATTTCATTGTTACCGACTCTAGCAACAGTAGCCTTGAGTACTTGTTTATTTTTTTAGTCAATACGATAAACCGCCAAAAATACAAACCATCACCAATCATTCTTGGAATCTTGCTTACAATGGAGCTTGGCGGCTTTGGCAGGATTTAAAAGTCGCCCACAATCCTGACACCCTATGTATAATATTAACAGGCGTAATCTGAAAATTGGCACAAAAAAAGCCGGTCCCATAAAAATGACGTAGTCCCGATGTTAAAAAAATTAAAATTTGAAACCCTAACCAAATGAAAATATTTATCTCTTTCGCATATTAATATTACTTAAATCTAAAATGACAACTAGATCTTTTTTTTTTATTGAAACATAAGCAGCAAAGATAAAGAGTTGATCACTATAATAGAATAATCTACAATTTTACTTACTGATCTAAGGAATATAATTTAAAAACATTGAAAGTAAACAAAATTGCAGAAATATATTGATATGTATAAGCAAGTTGTATTGGGAAGATCAAATTCATTTGATTTACTCTGCTTTTGACGGAAAACTTGCTATGTTTAAACAAAATTGCATATCTAAGCTACAGAGGCAGTCAACTCTAGTTCAGAATGTTTAAAATAAAAGACCTTGATATATAATTTATAATCACTACATGAGAAACTTCCATATAATACTCAATGAATTCATGAAATCTTGCCAAATAATTCTTTCCTTCCTACTTGATTAATCAAAAATAATGCAACAATTTTCAACAACTCATTGCAGAAAATATTTGACGTTTCCATTTATCAATCAAAGATATTCAACAATTCATTATGTCTAAAAATATTCGAAAGTTATTTTATTAATCAAAGATAATTCAAAAATTCCTTATCGGAGAAAATATTCGATAGTTACCTTTATCAATCTAAAATAATTCAGCAATTCATTATTGAAGAAAATACTCGAAAGTTATCTTTATCAATCAAAGATAATTCAAAATTTCATTATTGGAGAAAATATTCGATAGTTACCTTTATTAATCAAAGATAATTCATCAAATTTTAACAAATCATTAATTTTTAAAATATTCGACAGTTACCTTTATGTGAATAACTTATCATAGCATTATTTCTGTGATACTCAATGCAATGTAACACAACTGAAAAATGTAAGTATTCACAAAGAAAATTCAAGTAACCGTAATTCCATAAGTTGTTCACAAAGTCTTATTATAAGTCTTGTTTTGCATTGGAATTGATTATGTCAATTTTTGTGTACATTGTAGACGTAAATGCATTTACTTTTATAAAAAAACAACTCAAAAATTTCGAAATACTTCAATTCTTAAAACGTTGTACGAAATTTAAAGATTAGAAGTAGCCAGCTGTCTTTTTAGCCGAGCTCGCAATGCCAAGGTGTGATTCCGGTTTGACAAGAGCGATAGTAAGCCGCTCTCTGTTGAAACTCCGCTTTGTTTGCAGAGTTTTTGCTTGAGTAAGCGTACTTTATCACACATCACAACAAACATCTTATCGTCTCTGTTAAGAGTTCTTCGTGCTGAAACAATTGTTTACTCGGTAAATGAAACTAGCTGTTCCATTTTCGGCCATGGGCATGCAGAAGAAAACTGACAGCCAGGACAGGATAAAATAAAAGGAAAATCCTTTTGCTTTTATTATTCTCTGTATTATAAATAGATCCAAAGTACTGAATGCCATTAATTGGTGTTTGTAAAATATTTACAAATCGCCTAATAATATTCGAATTTATACTAAGATTATCTATATTACTGACTCTACGTCTTGCCCGAAGGCATTCAGAAATAAATACTGAATGACCGGACCGGCGCTACAGCAACATCGGTGGCAATTATGGTTGAATCCTAAGGGCCATCACCGGCCACGGTACAACCCACCCTGTACGAATTACGTCCCCTCATTGATGGGAGGAGCCAGATCCCCCACCTTTATTGTACCCATATGGTTGACGAGATCCAACCACATGCCGGAAGCATCTCATCCCCGATTACGAGGTTCCCTCTTTCCCGGTGGTCGTATATTAGGATTAGAACAATTCTAAACGGCAGTATTTCTCTTTTGTAAAAATAGTGAGGCGTACTCAGAAATACAAAATGAGAGCTACCACCGCTCGCAATCTTCATGGTTTAACCCTACAGGCAATCATAACATCTTCCAACTAGAAAATTTGAAAACAGAATGAAGACGTAAAACAATATTTAACGATCCTTTTACTATTCCTACTATTTTCGAATGGCTGGTGAGGTGAGTAAGTTTGTAGAGAGGGTTCTAGTTCAGGTGTAACCGCCATTCAAAATTACAAAGCCCGTCTCAAAATAGCCCTAACGCTGCTTTAGAAAAAGGGACGTTAATATAACGAAAGTAAACCCGAACCTAATGAGTAGGAAATTTATTGTTACTATAATTCTACATTAATGTTTTTATATGGACTATCCTAAATAAATCCATCTGTGGAATAACAACTGAAGAGATAAAAGTTATTTCACATTTTACGATATTTCAATCAACAAGTCTGATACTTTGTCAACAAAAACCATATGTTATCTTGATGAAATACAAGAAATTCAGGAGCGTCAATACTGTCCTCGACATCTTAAAGAATTCCTACTTAATAATAGAAATCAACCTTGTTACTTTCATCAGAATTCATTACACAGCACACAAATGCAAGAGAGAAAACATGAAAGTAATTATAATAATAAAAAGAAGCAGACGTGGCCATTAGCACGTAAGCATAACGCAGACACCAAGTATCATTTCCCCGGTTTCTCCACGAGGGGCATAGATCTAGGGAGCGGGGAAAGAAGAGGGGGCTGCTAGGCGAAAAACACTTTCCTAGTAGTAAACAACCCCACGCAGCAGTCTTTTATCATATCTTAACTACAACCACTCTCCTGCATCCGGACAGTTCGAAATCTGAAGGTTGCCATTCCTGGGAGGGAGAATCTTGGATTGTTTACGAAGTTTCCTCGGAAGAGAAAACATACGTCACCATCTGCTCGGTTGCTTTATCCACCCCCTCGCTCGGTTAAATGCCACGAGATGACAAAGGCCTTCTGGGAATTCAGCAGCGACTATGAATTAAGATTCATTATTCTTCGCGACAAACAAGTGTATAAAATCTGGATATAAACAACATGTTAAATAAACAATTCTATTATAAATGTTAGATCGATGCTGCATTTTCATCATTGTATGTTCTTACAAAAAAGAAATTGCTTAAGCAATCGATATAGGTTCGTGTAATAAACTAAAAGAAATAATAAAATAAATGTTCGTGTAATTATAATTAATAATAAAATGAAATAAATGTTCGAATATATATGATTTATATGAATATATATGAAACATATATGATGCCACGGTGGCCTGGTGGTAAGGTCTCGGTTTTGGAACCGGAGGGTTTCAGGTTCAAGACTCGATTCCATCGAAAAACCGTCGTGTGAGGGGGTCTCTTGCACGTTAAATCTGTCCGGCCAAACGTCCTCCCGCTGGTGTGGTGTGGAGAGAGGGGTACCAGTTCAGGTGTGGTCCTCGTCATCTGATCTTGGTTCAAAATGACGAGGTCCGTCCCAAAATAGCCCTTGTGTTGCTTTAAACTGGACGTTAATATAACTAAACTAAACTAAAGTGAAACATATATGAACAGTTTTGTGACTCTAAAAACTTAGATTTATTCCCCCCCTAAAGGCATAATTTGTATAAAGAAAAAGAGGTAAAAAATACATCAGTCTACGTCGTGATGTTTAGTTTAGTTATATTAACGTCCCGTTTAAAGCAAAGCGAGGGCTATTTTGGGACGGACCTCGTAATTTTGAACCACGGTCAGATGACGAGGGCGAGACCTGAGTTTTCTTTTCAGCGACTTTTACTATGAGGTTCTAATCGGGATTGATGGAACGTATAGATGTAGGATGGAGAAATCTAGGTATCTTTAAAAGAATGCGCTAAGCATTAAGGGTTTTTATCAATTCTCTTTGAGTGTGAAAACCTGCTGAGACTAGTAGTTGTTTAATTAATTAAATAAACAAATTGGTAATTGGATTAGAAAATAAGAGACCATTTTAGAATGAAGTCAATTTGAGCTAACTTAAAATAGAAATTAGGAAATCAATTGAGATTTAAATTAGATTTTAAATTTCATTACACACACACATTTTGAAAAATTTAATCCAACACTACAATATTTGGATATAATTCTTTTTTTAAAAAATTACCATACATTATTTTTTAAGATTCAGTAACCCCAACCCATTGTCTATATAGCAATGTTACAAAATCAATCAAAAGTACCATAACTAACCTAAACAAAATTCGACAAAATATTAGTAAAAAATTAATACATTTAAATCCAAAAAACCAAAAAAGAAATAATGAATCCAGTCAGAGGACTTTCTCAAGGGATTGTAACCGGGGATTTTTTTCTGTGAGGGGTTTGACTTTCGTCCAACAAATTGACCCTTCATGACCAAAAATCCCAGAAAATTGAGGTTTTAGAGATAAAATTAGTATCACAAAATTGAAATATACCAAATTTATTCTATAGTAAGTCAAATCATTTTCAATTCAAAATAAATCACAGCTAACCTAACGTGCATTCAACTAAATTTTTAACACGCACAGAAGCCAAGTATAACAATCTCTACTAATCAGAGCAAGGACATGCTTTAAAAAAAAGATTTGTTTGACCGCTATTATCCATTTTTCTTCCTTTCAAGTTTCTTCAGACTGTTCCCGATAACTCCATTGTGTTATTCCACGTCAACGTCATCCAACATCACCAAACCTAATGTAAACTGATTATTAATGCTGCACGACACGCAAATGGCAACAACAACAGTGGACGACATGGCACGAAAGGATGACTTTTAGTCAATGACAGTTGGAAAAAAAAAGACACAGGCGTTGAAACACCCCAATACATCACACCTCCCGGATTCAGCACGGATAGAGAAAAATATGTATCACGTGCGACGGGAATAATTCCTAGAAATGGTAATGAACCGAAGTAACACCACTGGAATGCACCTGGGGTAAAGGGGTTAAATATGCACTTGAGCGATGTGGTGAGCTGTCGCCAGATGATGGATGTCCACTGCTCAGAAGGAAGGAGATCCATTTCATGACGGATAATAGGGGAGGATAATTTCCCCTTCGAGGAAGGAGAATGTTTGCGAGCAACCTTAACTGGGAAATGTGTTCTTTCTTTCCCGATGCCCTAAGGTATAAGAAATAAAAATAAAATAAAAATATGTAAAATATTCAAAGGAAACCGACGGTAGTAAGCAGGAATGTTTTTACCAAGACAGGCAGATAAGCACTCAGTGGATTCGAGAAGATGGATTCTCATCGGAGTGCTCGACGGCAAATTACACACAACCAGCTACTTCTCGCCAGCTCTAGCTTCGTTGCCAGAGTAATTTGAGGAGAGAGAATAAAAATAAAACGGGGTGGGTGATGTAAATGAAAGGAAATACGGCGAGCGCTGACTGCGAGTAAAATTGCGGTGGCAGGATTGCGAGTGTAGGAGAATGGCTAAAAGAAGAAATTCCATTAATTTTAGTCTTTTGTGATCAATGAAAATTTAATAAACGAACAAATTTTCGTTGGCAATTGTTGTAAAAAAGCGTGAAAAAGAATTATAGAGAGATTCGAAGCTTTAGAACGATATATCATATCATGACAAAACTTTACATTTGATTGTCTGTCTTTATTCTATTTGGTTGTATTTACTAGTATATAGGCGAAATAGCATTGCACTTGCAAATGCATTTGGTATTATCGCAAAACGCATGCACATGAATGTCGTTATTAAAAAGGACAGAAAGATTCGAAGCTTTAGAACGATACATCATAGCATGGCACTACTTAAGACCCGATTTATCTTTTTTTTTTTTCTTTTTTTTTTCATTTTATTTAGTAAAATTTACTCTTATATAGTTGCCTATATAAAAGGAAATTTTATTAAATAAAATAAAGATAGACAAATTATATATAAGGCGTGTCACTTAAAATATATGATATCATCACAACACATGTCTATAAATGATTCATTAAATATAATAAAAATAATAAAATTATAAATATAAAATATTATATAAATAATATATAAATTATAAATATAATACAAAATAAATTATAATATAAAATATTATATAAATAATATATAAATCAAAAATATAATAAAAAATAAATTATAATATAAAATATTATATAAATATATATAACTTATAAATATAATACAAAATCAATTATAAATATAATAAAAAGTGTAATATAATCATTATATACATAAAACATTTTGAAAATTGGAGAAAAATTTTATGGAAAAAATTGACATCATAGAAGTGGTTTGTATTTAAAAAAAAAAAAGGCTTATATATACAAAAAAAAGTTATATAAAAAGTTCTTTTTTTATGTACAAATGAAAAATAAAAAAAGTTGGGAAAAAACCCGAAGATTTTGATGAATATTTTAAATTAAAAATATATTAAAATTTTGAAAAATATTTTCGTTTTGAGTTTCTAACCGAAGAAATGCTATGAGTCAAATTTGCAAGATTTAAGTTCAACTAATTGATCTGCATAGTGTTTGAAGCGTTTTCTCTTTGTTTTTTTTAGCGTATATATTACAATTTATTGACAATATTCCATATTATAAGTATTTTATTAAAACCTCTCTTTCCTATCAAATTACATAAAGAAATATATAAGCTAAATAATTTCTAAAATGTAATGCAGATTCGTCAGCCCATTAGGTTTAAAATAGCAACTATACTATATTTAATTTAAGACATCCTACAAATTTTACACAGATTTCAAGTTTGTTAATGTAATTTTATAAGCAGTATCTCAATAAATGCAACATTTATTTATGGAATGACCTACAATCATTTTATAAAATAAAAATAATTAATAACGACTCCAAAATGTTTCTGTTATCTAATTTGTGTGCAAATATAAATATCATCTAAAAATACATCACGTTTATCATTATGCAATTTATTTCCATTACAAATTAGATAAAAGTATAACCTTTCAGTAATGTAAATAATTCTGGAATCAAAATTTTTATCAATCATTTAAAGTGCAAAATGAAATGTGAATAAATGGCATTTAAAAATGAAATACAAATAACCGCACAAAAAGGAGATTATTCTTTTTTTTTTTTTCTTTTTCCACATTTTCCGTAATTAAGTAGATTTAATAGGATTAATTTGAGCTTTTAAGACACGCTATATTTATTTATTCGAAACCGTAACCTATGCTCTCAATAAACAAGCTGTATATAATAGTGAAAAAACATTAAAAAAAAATATTAAGTTTTGTCAAGGGAAACTAATGCTACATTATATTACAGCTTTATGCTTTTCTTACTAGTCAACCTTTCAAATACGCATTTAAATCATTTGAGAAAATGCCACTAACTAGATGCATTATCTCTCTGTACGAAAGGCTGTAAGCTCCTGTTCAATAAAATTGGATACAACCAGGATGTTAAAAAAAATGGATTGCGAAATCGGATTCAGAGGTGAGAATGCGGCAGCTGACACAGTTTTGGGTCAAGGTCGCTTCATAAAAAAATAGGGGGAAAAATGGTACGGATTCATTGAACAGTGAGAGTAATCCTGAATATCATTTTAGGATTACACGCGAGATTGTTCAATATACGACGCAACGCGATAGCTTTAGCCTTTCTGGAAAAATAAATACTTTTTCCTACGTATCAAAACTTATCACCTGCCTTCTGAACTAAGTAGTACATGTTATTGTATGCGTGTATAATTAAAACAGCAAGAGAGAAAAAAAATCTAACTAGAATTAGTCGCCAGACAGCAGAGATGGTAAAAGGGGGATTTTACTTGACTTAAGTATATCTTTATATTTAAACAAAAAAATATGACTCGTTCCACTTAGTTTACAGATATCACAGAAATATTTAAAATATAATTTATTATAAAATATTTTTATAAGGGTTGCCCAAATGAAAAGTGGATACTTGCGCATGCGTCACAATGATTGCATCTATAGAGCGCAATCAAACAAAGATATAAACGGTCATAGGAGTATGCACTGCATACGGCGTTCACTAGCGAAAGTTATTTGTGATAGAGGAAATCGATCAGCAATAAATTCTTGCTTTACGTGGACGCGTCCACTTAGGAACAACGCGATGTTTCCTGACTCCACGATTATCGTGCATCATTCTTGATTAATTTCCTTTCCTAAGAGAGCACTATTGATTCAATACAACACTTAAGTACTCTGACGAAACTACGGAAAGCAAATGGCCCCAGTCTGAATTTGTCAGACTATGTATGATTTTCACATCTTTGAACATAAGTTATCCTTCTCTATGTCAATTAAATCCAGGCAACCTTTAAAAAATTCCACTGTGATGTGTTGAAACATCCGCCCTACAATATGGATTTGTCACCCTGTGACTTCCACAACTTTGGGCAACTCAAGACAGGGGAAAAATTTTTATTCAGACAACCAAATAAAGGAAGCCGTGTAGGACTTCCTCAAGAATAACCACCATTTATTTACAGCAAAGGCATAGATATGCCATCTAAACGACAGGTCCTGGGTGTATTAACCCATGGCAATTTCTTTTGATTTCTAATAAAGATATTCTTTACATTCAATATGTCATCTTGTCTTTCTATTCATCTGTGTAACTTTTCCACTGCTACACATATGTGAGAGATACAATACAGAAGAAATCTGTCAGGGGCCGCGGTAGCCTGGTTGGTAGAGCGTCAGTCTCGCAACCGAAAGGTCGCGGGTTTTGTCCTCGTCTCGGCCAAAGACCGCAGTGTTGAGTAATGGCAGTTGGGGCACGTTAAATATGTCGAGACTGCAAAGTCCTCCAAGTTCCCATGACAAAACGATACCTCTGGGGGTACTGAATCAGGGATGAGTCGGTCTCTGATTTGGATCTAAATTCTGACTTGCGGATGGATGAATGAGTTCGACGGCCCCCTAAAAAGGATTGTGTCGTGTGTGTACGAGCAAAATCGTACTTTCACCTTAACGTTGACAACGAAAGGCGCACACCTCTGCCTTGATTCGAAAGAGATCCGCTCATTCGTGCTTGGTATGACCAAGTGGCATTAGAACCACCACCACCAGAACTTTGTTTTATATCACAGAACTGGTCCAGCTATTTAAATTCAATTTTCTATTGATTTTAATCATAAGCTCTTCACCAGCGTAACACTACATATGGCACATGCCTAATCATCATCAGGATACTACAGGGCGATGTGAAATCATGACTTTGACTAATCCTGGGGCTTATTTCCATAAATTGTGAGTCATCTTTCAGAATTAGAAGCATTCGTAGAACAACTCTGTGATGTCTTACGCACGACCAACGACATAAGTTTCTGCTGTATATTTTTTCCTTTGTTGTTATAAAAAATTAATTGTTTTAAAAATAATGTAGTCGCTAGCAACAGCTGCATTATTCCGCCGACAAACATTAAGGAAAAACTTTTCAGAAGGAAATATCTAAGACAGCTGGCAAACCCTCTTATGAAAGAATACGTTAAACAAATAACATCTTTTTTACAAAGCGAGTTAAAACTAGAATCGTTGAAAAGAAAATAAGAACTGATTCTCCATCAAGTAAACGAAATGTCGCTAGATAAAAAAAAAAAAAAAAAAAAAAAAAAAACTATTACATCTAATTTACTCAATTGCGATATAATATTAATACTTAACTTCTTGAAAATTTATATTTTAATAGGTTAATTATTAATATTAATATGAAATATAATTTTAATAACAACTTCTATATTAATATGCAAATTTAGCTTTTCTAATATGTAAGCTAAATTTTCTATTAATATAGAAGAACTGCCAGGCAGAAAGTTAAAATTTAGTTAATTGGATACCTATCAAAATAGAACTGTCATTTATTAAATCTTTATCAAAATGTTAATGATATAACAGTCAATTAATGTAACCGTCATTTTCGTAAAAACAATATCAGATTTATAATTAAAAAAAGTGATTTAACAACGCTAAATTAGTGAAAACAATTTAATACATCATTTTGCCTTGATTAGCATTATTCAATACATTTTTTAAATATTTATAACGTCTGGAATATTTATTAGCATATGATTTAAAAAACCTTTTGAAGAATGGGATTTCAATTAACAATATTTCAGTGGGAATAAGAAAAGTCCGATGTAACAAAAATCAAAACAAACAAGTTTTTTTTTTAAATTAATTTCAAGATTTTTTTGAAATTTTTTTTTTGCTGAAATAAGGAAAAAAAAATCTAGAAGGACTATTGCAATTAATATGATAATTAAAGTTTTTTCTAATGCAATAAAATGATCAACAACATCGTAATATATCTCGGAATAAGAATGATCATAAATAAAATATTGAAAAAAGAATAAATATCTATTTACACTTTGTTAAAAAGAAATTTGCAATATAATTTCTGAGTACTTATAAAAACAGATTGGTCAATCAGCTCTTTCAATAAAAGTAGGAATTTAAAAAAATTGACAATATTCTTAGTTATATTAAATTAGTCCGAAATTATATGTGTAATAATATATTCAAATCATAATGAAATCTTTTTTCAAAAAAATAACACAATATTATTACGCGTTGTAAAAGTGTTCGCCTAAAAACATAATAAATAAGTTTTACAACATTTAATATAGATAAAGAATCAAGAAAATAATGTAAAGCAAAAATTTGAAGGGCATAATTTGTAACGTTTTGGGTACAATTTATTTAATTTTTTTATAAGCACCAATATAAAGCAACCTTGTACTAAATAATCATTGAATAGTAAGTTATTCTTTGTTGCAACAGCAAGAAAAATGGACGCTTATTAAGTTCAATATCATGGCAATACTTAAAAAAAAGATTACTAAAATTGAAAAATCACTCAGTATTTACTTTCTCTCATAGGAAGTATATAAGAAGAAAGTGCTGTAAATGTCAAAAAATGCCAACTCGAGATTCTGGTGAATATCTCCGTTTCAAGCCTTTCTGAATGTTTAAAACAGATTGTTGACGTAATATTTGCCAGTCTGTGGCAATGACAGTTTGTGCCTAGACGGATAAAATTTACTATGTGGTCTTAGCACCAGATTAGTAGATCTCTATAAAAATTTGAGGATACGGAGAATAATCGTTCATCGTAATAAGGACGTGGTTTCGGTCATGAATTATCCAGAATATTTTTTAAAAATGCTGCTTTCCTGAAACATCCAATCGGAGAAGACGCGATATTAACAAAACAAAGACAAACAATTTTGGGCCAAATCCAACAAAAGATTGACCGTCTGTCGGTAGGTATTTTCAGAAAAGCGTAAATGCAATAATTTAAATATATAAAATTCAGTATGTGGTTTTTCTGACAACAATTGTAGTTTTGAGTCAAATTTCTGTTTCACTCGGTTGAGAAAAACTCTTCTCAAAGGCAAATTCGATCTTCGAAAACTATTAACAAAATATTGGGATTAATTACCAAAACACTTACCATGGATCATCCAACATATTTCAGAAAAAAATGCTAAATTCACGCAAGAGGTTAACATTTTTTACTAATGCCAGGCATTCTCTGTCTTAACCAAGAATTAATATCTGTAACCGTAACTGTTTTCCTCGGCCCTCTAGCGGCCGCTGCCATGAACAATCAATCCATGTCTTGGAAGTGAGCGTAATGCATGATGTAGTCTCCGAGTATTATTTTAATGCATATATGTTAAATGTTATTGTCCAAAATAGTTTTTTCCCGGAGTAAATCATGTCCTTTAATATCACTAAATGTATTTTTAACTAAATTGGCATGATTTATTGATTTTAATAGTCTACCCAGACAGAATTAAAATTTTGGTGCTTTTTCGGTCACACATCTTTATATGCGAGCCAACGAGAAAGTTTGGGGGAGACCACTTCTGTTGGTTTATTATTATTATTATTATATATTGATTTTTGGTATTTCTTTCTGTTTTAGAAATGATTTAACAAGGACTAATTTCACACTTTTTCATCGTCATGAAAATTCACTTCTGGATCAATTTAACCTCAGAAGTTCTGAATTTTGTCAATTACTACAAACCAATATCACATCAACAATTTTAAAAATATTTCTACATTATCTCTCCATATATTATCCATTATACCTCATTCATAGTTATAAATTGATAAAAGAACTTAACTATCAGAGTAGATTTAATTTGAAAAAAATCTCAGTTTCTTTAAATAAAACTTGATAATTATTAAAAAATTCAATTTTCTTTTAAGTTTTTAAATTTGTTATTGGTCGAAAGAAATCGGTTTTTCTTTCAAGTGGAAAAATCACATCATGGTTAAAATCTTTCACATCGTGAGTACCAACAAATTGAACGACTAATCAATCATCCCCAATTACTTAAATAACATTTCAGTCACCCATAAAAAAAATCGGCTCCCATACAATTATAGCTGACATGCTCTTCGTCTCATTTAAAAAAGCAATTTTCAACCACACTGCAGAACATTCGGAAAAGGTTAACGACCACTAATGCTGAATTTAAAAGTCGGTGTTATTTAAGAAAATAAACTAGGGTAGGAATAAATTGCTACCTTTAAAATCCAGTTATGATAAATTCTAATTTTGATATCTGAGTATGAATTCAGAATTTTTCAATTTATTATAAACGTAAAGTTTAATCAGTTTATATAATGATAAGAAAAACTATTTAAAGTTGGAAGATTTATTTAATTTTTATTACTAAGAATTATTTTTATATAGCTGACAATTCGATACTATTTAAAATATATAGTATAATTTAAATCGGAGTTTCGGAATTTGTTAAAAATGAATTGATGTTTCCAAAATTGATATTAATAAAAATACTGTTATGCTTGATATTTTTGAGTAAAAATTATTTTCTGTGTAAAATATAAAATACATCTTTTTTTTGCCGTCCAAAATGTTAATATTAATTTATTCAGACAATTTTTTAAAAACCACCAATAATTAATTTTCTTCTTAAATTATATAAATGTTTCAAATTGTATATCATGATTTTTAAGAAAGTTTCTGATAAAACATTTTAATTAATACATCATTTTTAGACAATTTCCAGAGCCAAGTTTTTCAAACACAGAAATTTGTTCAAATAAACCTTTTGTAAAAATAGAATGACGCTATTTCAACTACAATATTCTATACGCAACCTTTAAAAGAAGAATATCTTTTATTACAATATCACGAAAAGGAAATGTGAAAAAGATCAGCGAAGAAAGAATAAATACACGTTATAAAATTCTGAACACCTACAAATTGAATAAACACATTTTTGCTTGTTTTCCGCTGAAAGTATTGTGAAATTCCATTTCTTGTTTTTCAAATGCTATTGGGAACAACGGAAAAGAAAAAAGAAAAGATTTCACAAATCGTTTTTAAAGAAGGCAAAACTTTATTTACAATACAAAAACATACAAAATGCCATTCAAGTGCCTGGATACAGAAACTGAACAAAAACATCTGCTCACACGCACAAATATCTAATTTCTCGTTGGCTAAAAACATTGAAAAGGAGGCTAACTATGAAGAAAATTCTGCAAAAGCGACTGAGAGAAAAAAATATTTGTAATTCGATTCCTCTTTCTAGTTTCCCACCAGATATCAAATACCCTTGCATTCGAGGTCACATTTCTCGAATTATATCACGGAAAATGTAAACAAATGAGATGCCTAATCTAGACGCGATCTCCGAATTTCATCAGTACTGATGAATAAATTCGGATGTTTATGGCAACTCCCAATTTCCCATGAAAATTTTCATTGCTTAATTGTCAGATCAATCAATAAAACATGTATTTTAATCGATGCTACAAGAAGTCTTAAATACAGAGGGAAGCGAAGACCACCCAATGAGGGCTCATATGTACGCCCTAAAGCTAAAGCTGATACTGAGGCATTTTTCAAATGAATTTAATAGTATTCTAAGCGGTTAGTAAACAATTTAGGCCTACTGATCAATTTGAATTAAACGTAATTTAACATAATTCGGAAATGTCAGCGAAGTATTTCAACTTTACTTTCTCGTACATGAAGTAGGAAAAATACTGTAATGTCAAAAAGTAAAATAAAAAAAGAAAGAAAAGTATTGTAAATGTCAAAGAATTCGAACTCGCAGTTTTGATAAATCTCCACTTTTACGCCTCCCAAAGTTCGAAAATCACATTTTAGGCATATATCTGTCAATCTGCCAGTCAATCAACGCTTTAGGTTAGATGAATAAAACTTGGTATATGGTCTTTACATCGAATTTATAGATTTTATCAAATTTCGAGCTAAATATACGCAGAGGAAGTCAGTTTGACCAGCAGTTCGAATGAAAGTTAACATGATAACCACAAAACGAAGAGAACTAGATGGATAAATTTCGGTAAACAGATTTAAAATCTATTGCCTTTTTACATTCTCTTATATGAAGTAAAGTCAAAATAACATCATCGTCAAAAATTTGAATTCGAAATTTTGACGAATCACCAAGTTTTAAACTTCTCTGAGTTCAAATAACACATTTGTAGATACAGAAAAAGTGTGTCTGAAACAAAGATATCTCAAAAACATTTTTAACTAGATGGCTGAAATTTGATGTATGATCTTTGATTGAATTTTCAGATTTCTATTAAATTTTGAGCGAAATCTATTAAGAGAAACTTAATCTTACTGACTGGTTGAATGATAATTACAAAACGAAGAGTGCAATATGGATAAAATTCAGCACACAGAGAATAATACCTATAGTGTAAATATTTATATAATTATGGGCCAAATCCAACATGGGTTGACCATCTGTCGAACCGTTTTACAGATCGTGAACGCTTTAACTCAAAAACACAATAATTTAAATATATCAAATATGTTTTTGTGATTGCAATTTTAGTTCTTTATTAAATTTTGGTTTTAATCGGTTAGAACAAAACATGTCTAAAATATAAATCCATCTTTATTACAGACTAGCCGCCTTTGGCGACCAGCTGGTTCGTCATGAGTAATTCGTTCTAAAATTTTCAATTAAATCACATATTCATTAGCCTTGAAGTAATTCCGGGCATGTATTGGCCTGAAATAAATATTTTCTTTAAGATGATGGACGGAAAGTTCTAAAAGTACACCTTTTCCTAATAATATTCTTTAATTTTATAAATCAGTTTGAACCATCGGTTATGCTTCCAAAATATTAATAAAAAATTTCGATGATGTTGCCAAAATATTAAATTTTTTTTTTAAAGAAAGCGAGAAAAGGAAAAAAAGTATTAAATTAATGATACAGATATTGCAAACGATTACATAAATATGCCATTAAGTCGGGATTTCAATGCATATCCTGTCTAAATTCAATCAGGTTTACCGTAAATAAAGAAGATTTATTGAGTTAATGATATAGATATTACAAACGATTGTAGAAACCTTTGCTTTGCATTTATTTTTTAAAGAAAATATCACATTTTATATTTATTTTATTTTATCCAGTCACGTGATGAAAATTGCATTTCTTTAGATTTATTTTGCGATGATAGTTTTTTTTTATTCGAACTTCCGGCATTCTTTTATTTTATCCAGTCACGTGATAAAAACATGGTTTAAATATTTCTTTAAAAATTCGTTAAAAATAGAAGCTTACGTTATAAATTAAAACACTGATACCATTAGAAAGCTAATTTTTTTAATCTTTAAATTGATATAAAAATCATGCTTGTGCAATAATATTTTCGAAAGTTATAGCGGATAAACGTCGAAATTTCGCTTAAATTTTAATTAATTCAAATTAAAATTAAAAATTCGAAAAAAGGGCTCCGAGGTGCACATTCCGGACCTCCAAGGTATACATGTACCAAATTTGGTAGCTGTAGGTCCAACGGTATGGCCTGTAGAGCGCCAACACACACACACATACATTGAGCTTTATAATAAGTATAGAAGATATAGATATAGAATATGCCCGAGAGTTTTAGGGACACCATTTCCATTAATTTTTTTTATTCTTATTGTTTTTTTTTTTGTTGTTGTTGTATTTTGACGATTACAGTACTCTCTTTATACTTTGAATATGAGAAAGTATAAATACATTGAAAATACAAAATACCAAATACAAAATAGATACTAATTTCCAAATATCCTTTACCTGAGCAGCTGTTGATGGAGCATTAAAATTAAGGAATATTAATTTTATTATAGAATTTTTTCGCATGAACTTCCTGCAATATTGAGAGTGAACTTCGTTGTCTTAATATTTACCAAACTCGCGTTGGCCAGGAGAGGACTCGAATGCGTCACGCAAGCATGCACGTGTTTCATGCAAGCATGGCGGTTCTAAATTTAGAACTCGGTTAGATTATAAAAAGCAAATGAAAAAAGAATTACAATGAAAGCTTAGTTTGTTGAAGTGACAGACTGATCAATAAGAATTTTTCCAGACATTTTCCGCTCCTCATCAAAAGTGGTCAAGGCCTTTGTAATGAAACCATAACAACCAAAACGCAAAGACTGTTCTGTCTGTATTCAGGATTACACAAGGTTAGACGTACTGGTCTCAATTTTTTTTTTTTTAAATGCATGTCTGATAGAGGGTCCCCATGATTAGAAAAATATCTTTTATTTATTTATTTTTGCTTTTTAAACCGAATATAACCAACAATATCAGCTTTTCAAAGCTTTCTCTCCTACACTTTGATCTTAACCAAAAGGCTGAAAAACGATTTTTTTTAAGGTCTTGAATAGAGTTTTGAAGCAGAGTTTCTGATTAATCTTTTAAAACTCTACCATTTTATGAACTATATGTTTGCATATGCCTTGTCGTTGGCGCTGCATAATCAGAAATGGTTTTAGCGCCAATAAACTCCATCAACTCCAACTTCAAAGCTTTCTCGCGTATTCTCTAATAAAGACGTTATCAAAGAAAACTCCTTAAGGCATTAGGTGTAAAATTGTTATGAAATATTAATAACTGATGTGGATCTATCATTTTTACATAACCTGTTATATGATCTTTGACGATTATTGCTTGGTATGCGTTTACAGTATCATAAGAAACGAATTTGTGTTTTAGACACGTTTTCCGGAAACCGATTGAATACAAAATTGTGACACAGAATTAAAACTCGAAGTTTCAATGATGACGTAAATATATTAAATCACAGACAAAATTTGATATATTTACGTCATCGCGCTTTTGAGCTATTCTGTAGAAGGAATCATGAATATTAAGTTACACATAAGAGATTAAGTAGAAATTAAACACAACCAATATACCCTTATAAAAGAGAAAATCTAAGAAAAAATTAAACATAGAGAATAAAAACTAAGTGAAAATCGAACTTGACCGAAAAAATAAAGGGAAGTGCCTACTTGGTCAGCTTATTGCCTACACCTACGGGATGGTTATATTGATGTACAACTATCTAAAATTAAATAAAAGATTTTTAATCTCAACCGCATCTATTTACCAAGGATTAATCTCTGAATAACAAGTCGAGGAGACAATAGATTCTGTAGGAATGCTAAATCTGAGTTAAAGGTTAGTATTTTGTAGTTGTTGTACGCAAATGCCATGCAAGTCCTTCTCAGAGGTAACAACTTTATTACAGACTAGCCGCCTTTGGCGATCAGCTGGTTCGCCATGAGTAAAGCGTTCTAAAATTTTCAATTAAATCACATATTCATTAGCCTTAAAGTAATTCCGGGCATTGATTGACCTGAAATTAGTATTTTCTTTAAGATGATGGACGGAAAGTTCTAAAAGTACACCTTTTCCTAATAATATTCTTTAATTTTATAAATCAGTCAGTTTTAATCATAGGTTATGCTTCCAAAATATTAAAAAAAAATTTCCATGATGTTGCCAAAATATTAAATATGTTTTTTTAAAGAAAGCCAGAAAGGGAAAAAAGTATTAAATTAATGATACAGATATTGCAAACGATTACATAAATATGCCATTAAGTCGGGAATTCAATGCATATCCTGTCTAAATTCAATCTGGTTTACTGTAAATAAAGAAGATTTGTTGAATAAAATGACTTAGATATTGCAAACGATAATAGAAACGTTTGCTTTGCATTTATTTTTTTCGAAAATATCACATTTTTTGTTTTTTTTATTTTATCCAGTCACGTGCTAAAAGTATCATTTATTTAGATTTATTTTGCAATGATAGTTTTTTTTTTTTGAACTTCCGGCATTCTTTTATTTTATCCAGTCACGTGCTAAAAACATGATTAAAATATTTATTTAAAAATTCGTTAAAAATAGAAGCTTACGTTATAAATTGATAAATCTGCTACCGTTAGAAAGCTAATTTTTTTTATCTTTAAATGGATATAAAAATCATGTTTGTGCAATAATATTTTCGGAAGTTATAGCGGAAAAATGTCGAAATTTCGCTTAAATTTTAATTAATTCAAATTCTAATTAAAAATTCGAAAAAAGGGCTCCGAGGTGCACATTCCCAACCTCCAAGGTATACATGTACCAAATTTGGTAGCTGTAGGTCCAACGGTCTGACCTGTAGAGCGCCAACACACACACACACGCACACACACACACACACATTGAGCTTTATTATAAGTATAGATTATGCCAGAATGTTTTGGGAAGATCAACACTGGAATTTTAAATTTTAGCGTTTTTTGCCATAACTGTCAAAAATATTGTAGTACAAATAATTTTGCACCCTCTTCATTTTCAAAAATTATCGTTTCTATTATATTAACGATTTTATGGTTTAAATCTATTTTCAATGTTTAGTCAATTTTGAAAAAAAATATTTTGATTATATTTTCTAAAATTAAATTTGAGAATTCTGAACGAATATTAAACGAATTATGAGATAAAATAAATAGTTTCTTTCCTTACCATTCTGAAAGACCACGTTTTATAATTCTAAAAGAATACACAAATCTAATATATAAAAATGAATATTTGTTAGTTCGTATTTTATATACTGTCAAACCGTACATCCTATTTCGATAAAACACTGCCAAATTATTTATTGATTGAACTTATTAATATTTTTTCGGTAGAAGCAACATGCCGTATACCAGCTAGTATATAAATAATTCAAAACTTCGTAACTAGGTCTCAATAATTCTCTAAAGTGTTAAATTGTTATATAAATATCACAAAGCCAAATGAGAAAAAAATGAGAGCCGTCTCAGTGAAACGAATGAGTGAATAGGACATCATTTTCAGAAAGAGAAAAAGATAATAGTTATTTCAAATATGTCCGATAAATTAGGAGTGGCATTTTTAAAATGTTTTCTCTCATGCCATAAAATGGAATTATTGCAGATTCCGCAGATAAGTTCCGTAGATAGACTGGCAGATAAGTTCAGCGTATTATTATATCAATACGGCAAAAAAACAAATTATTTGTAAAAGGATATGGTAGTCTTTCACAGGAATTCACCGATCAATCTTAGAAATGCTACTATAACTAGTGAATATTACAATATTACATTGTGCAGCGAAGCTATTGATTTCATTTTGAAATATATTTCAAATGTCTTTTCTTTGACATAAAACAGAAAGTATACAAATTTTTGTATGTCATGTCATCAATGCCGCAGGACAGAAGCCAAAAAGATAATATTTGAATAGATCATTGAAAATAATAGATGATTTGCCTAAATTTCACAGAAGTGGAGCAAATTAATGTATTTGAGACATTCATTGAGTAATGCCTATTTTTTTTAATGCTTGTTATGCCGCCAGAATGTTACTTTCACATTGAACAATCGTATGCGAAATTTTCCATCTGAGATTCTCAATAGAAAAGTTAAATATGCAAATGTAGGTTATCCGAATGCATTCATCAAAATATTATGCAGACGGCTTATTCATTGTTGTCGTGGGTTTTTCCTCTTCTTCTTATTCTCCTGAATTTCTTTCGCAATTCTTTAAAATTTCGCAATCACATTGAAATACAATAAGATATTTAGATTATTAATAATATTCCATTTGTCAAACACTTTAATTTTGATTTAAAAATAATGCCAATTCCTTGGAATAAATTCCATAAAATAATACTTCAATTTATAATACAGCCACCTTATAGCTGATGAAGTAAATACTCCAAGAAACAAAGAGTAAATATCCTTTAATTGCCAATTGAAATACTGGCCCATTCACACGAGTCGTTCAAAACATCTGGGTACGCAATGGGAGTAGTCTTCCCAAAGCTTTCTCGTATACTCTCTACTAAAGGTTTTATTCCGGAGAAAGCCTTGCATAGCAACAGCATACAAAACCACAAATCAACAGCATGAACAAAGCTGTTTATGTGTGTTTTTGGCGACAGCATAAACAGCTGTGAAATATTAACAACTGGCCAGAATTTTTTTTACTGCATTTACTGGATGATCATTGGTGAAAAAGGGGTTGGCGATTAATCCCTGGCATGTGATTAATAGCATTCAAAAATTGAATTTCCGTTTTTTTTCACAATCAATTGTAACAAAAATTTGATATAAAACTACAATTGTAATCATAAATTCACATCTGAAATTTGATACCTTGCGATGTGATTTGTGTTTTTGAATGATTGCGTTTGCATGTTTCAGAAAGTACAGATGGTCAAACTCTCGTTGAATTTGGCTCAGAATTTGATAGGCGTCTACAATGAAATCGAATTTTATCCACATATCTCTCTCGGTGTTGTAGCTATCGTTTTTTTGTTTTTTTTTTTGAAAATTTGAAAGAAATTTACGAATTTGATATGAAAACTGTACACTTAATTTTCATTCGTTTAGCTGAAAACCTTTTCGAATAATTTTTATCATTGACAAACAGGGAAATATAATGCACAAACAAAATGTGTTTTTCTAATTCAGGGATGTCTTAAGGCCTTATCACACGGCAAAATATCGTCAGCACTTTCCGTCAGCAAACGACAACGAAAGTGACGTAACTTGTGTGACATCACTTCAATGTTTCACATGATTGTTTGAATTTTGTTTGCGGACAATATTTCCGACGGCAATTTCTAGCTGGTTAGAAAAAGTTGTCGATTATGAAACTTGCCTGACCGGTTTTTGAGAGTAGAAACGGAAAAGTGCTAACGAAATTTTACCGTGTGATAAGGCCTTAAAACGTGGAGATTCGTCAAGATCTCGAATAGTTTTCACCGTTACAAAACTTTCTTTATATTTCGCATACTAGAAAGTAAACACATACATTCCTCCACAACAAATAACAAATGATTTCTTGTAGGGGGTTCGATTTACTACAGTGCATCTACAATCGAAATGCAATCATATCGTTGCTGAGATCCGACAAAACCGGCATGTTTCGAAACTATACTATATCGGTATATACTGATGCAAAGCTACAAGTGATGCATAATACGAAAAGCGACCTGAGAATTTTCAGATTGTGCAAACATTCTTTTAAACCGATAAGTATAATGGCACTTGGATCTTCAGAAGACGAGACGGCGCATGATCTGTTTATAACCGGCTGCATGCTAAAAAACAGACGGCAAACAAAAAAATTATCTGAAGCTCTAACCTAACCAGTAAACAGCATGGCTTCCACAGACGCCATCTTGCCCATAATGGGCAAGGTAGACGCGAATTCCTTAACGGCCAGATTAACAAGACGCCCAAGAGTGAAGGAAACATACGTCGGATATTCAAGAGAGGGGGTCCTCTTATCTGAGAGACCTGGTGGAGGACTTCCCTCAAGAAGAGGGAGATTCTATCGCACAAATCTCTCTGCACTACCAGTTCCGTGCTGCTTCCAAGAAAAACGGATATTATTTTAACGGTGTTTATCTTCTAGTAGTGTTTGTTTTTCTCACAAACCACGAAGCGCCCATCAGTGTTTTGTTTGTCAGGCGCTGAATGGATGAAGAAAAATTGCTGGAATGCTTTGAGGTTTTTAAATTTACATTTGATGCATCAAGTAGCAAAGCATTTTAAAAACCGAAAATATTGTCGTTTGCACTTTTGTTTCTCATTAATAATGTGTTTACACTGCGTAAAAAAAATATAGAAGGACGCTGCATTTAAAAATAAATAAAGAAAGAATTTATTTTTATTTTTAATGCAATTGCTTTTATAAGAAGTATTTTTTAGATCATTCACTGAAAAATTATTAGTATCATTACCATGATACTCAAAAATAAAGTCTAAATGATCATAAAAATTGTTTCTTTCATTTGAAATCATGCAAAAAAAAGTAGAAGGAAAGTTATGAAAAGAACAAAATATAAGCGGCTTTAGTAAAGAATGCTTTTCATGAGCTTTTGTGACTTTGATTAATATATATGGATCATGTAAAGATTGAATTTCTGTTAGACAAAAAATATCCCATGAGACATTTAATGCCACTCGAAACTCAGAGAGCGATTCAAACTTCTTTCCACTAGCATATGCAAGCGTTGTCCAGATATTTTCAACTATATTCAGATCGAGGCTTTTAGCTGGACATGGTAAAGTATTTATGTTTTTTGCTGTGAATCAATTTTTAACTCCATTGGCAGTGTGAATTGATTCTCCATCTTGTTCATCATCTCCACTGTTCTCCTTTTAATTTGAAGAAATAAGCAAGAAACTCAGAGCATTAATGTAATTTGTATATTTCTGCCCACCATTGAGAAAGACTAATGCTTGTTCTTTCTCCATAACCAACTGCTAACCAGACCATCAAAATCATCTCCTAATATTGATCTAGTTGAATAATATCAATCTGCATTCTTCAGACAATGCCAGTAGTATTGATAACCCTTTAGACCATCTACGTTAAACTTTTTTTCCCCTGAAATTATCACATTCTGTGGTCCATGACATATGTTCCTTAGCCCAAGAGAAATTATTGATAATATGTGTTTTTCCATTTTGGATGATTCCTCCATTTTTTAAAACTATGTTTTGGACTATAGGATGCAGTTGTATACTTTTTGCTAAGAACAAATGAATAAGTCTTGCTTGATTTCAAGCTTTTGCAACACTTTCACTGCTATTTTTAAGCTCATTAGCGAGCTTTATCTCATCACGAGGTGTTAGCTTTTGGGGTCTACACTCTTATTTCTTACTTCGATTCAGTTTGAATTTTTAATAAATTTCAAAATTGTAATGGGATGACTTGCAATATACGAGGAATCTTTCTAATACCTTTACCTTCATTTTTATAAATTACAAGATGATCCTTTTGAAACACTCTTAAGGGGCCTCTGGGCATTCTGAAACTAAAACATCAGAGAAAATTTAAAAGAAACATGTTTTTCTGCGGAAAAACAGTTTAAAAAAAGTATATACTTATTCTTCTACTCGTGCACATTCCATCAAATAAAAATATATAATAGGTGTTCTTTGTGTGTGTGTGTGTTTTACACACCACAAATCATATATTTTAATTTTTCTAATTATAAATAGTGGTAGCTAATTCTTTTTTTACGTGAAAATAAATAAAACATTGTTAAATAAAACCTACATAAAAATCTATTATCCCGGATAAAAATATAAAAGAAAATTGACAAAAAACGACTGTTCTTCTACTTTTTCCACGCAGTGTATAATAAAAATTCCTTTTCTGTATTTCATTTAAAAAAA
>JAPMOQ010063993.1:506941-542720 GCA_026543055.1 Argiope trifasciata
GGGGAGATCTAAAAATGATAACATTATAAATATATTAAATAATTTTATAATAGAAACTACCTTTTTTCTTTTAAACTAAGAGAAAGGTTTCCAACTTTTTTCCCTCCTATCTCTGTCTCAAAAGGGAGAGAGAGAGAGGGAGAGACAGGTATGCTGTCTTCATAGCTAAATGTTGTGCTTACACATACTTGTATGTATGCATATGCGATGTTGTTGCGCTTCATATTTCACATATTTCATAATTTTCCATTTTTATCAGTAATTTTAATAAACATTAAACACAAAATTTTTATGCACAGTTATTTGCCAAGTAATTTCGTCGCCAAATCATATCGCCATCCAACGCCAATTCCCGAAGAATTTTTAGTTAAAAAACTCCACTCAACCTTCCACAAATCGGTACTTTATGTTTTAGTTCATTATAAATTTCGCAAAAGAATGTATTTAAAGTGGTAAAGTTAATTTGAGTAATAAAATTCAAATGGAATTAAATTATAGGAAGTCAAGAGTTTGAGATAAAGGACCACTGATAATTTCAACAAACTGATTAAGAGTCGAAGGTATAAACTGCTTAACTGACTATTCAATAAAACGTAACATAATCTCAGAAGTGAAATGCAGCTTAACTTTGCAAAAAACCAAACAAATTGCGACATCTATAAACTGGTACATCCCCAGAATTAATACCAAATAAAGTATAAAACAGTGAAAAACTTGTAGAGGTATATACAGCGGTTGAGGAACATTAGACAATTTTAAATGATGTAACTGAAATTTGAGAATATCAATGAAGTTCAATGATGATAGAAACACAAATTTGAGACAGAACAAGCAATACGCCTTAAAATTTCAAGGACTCGTGATGATTTCGGAAATTACAATAATACTTATGACATGCAAAAGGAAAATACAAAAAATGAAATGAGAAACTTCACAGATTCCCCTTCATTTCTCCTCTCATCAAAAAAAAAGCCTTGCTTAGACACATAACAAACATCATCTGCTAGGTTATAAGGCGGGGTGGGGGTAAGCAGCATATATATATTGACTATTATGGCATTTACGATGTTAAATAATATATTAAAAACCTTATATTTTCTTTTATAATATTAATTGATCTCATATTAGGTTAGACAAAAGAATGAAAAGAAGTAGATTTTTAAATATTCGAAATTTTTTTTAACTAAACAAAAAAATCATACATTTTGGTATCTTTTTCTTTTTAAAATAATTGTTTTTAGGAATGATTTAATTTATTACGTGTTAAATTATATTTAAATATTCAATTTTAAAAACGGAATTTATTCTTAACTGGCTGCAATCTTTTTTCGACATACTTAAAATATTTTTGCAATGCTTATTTCTATTTGCCCACTACAATTTTTCTAGATTTTCAATTCAATATATGTTCATGTATTTTCTTTTCAATAAATTGATTTATGGTTTAAAAGGTTTCAAAATGAAATGTATATTATTCATGAAATTATATCTTTTTTTTACAAATTAATCGATGATTTATTTTAAATATATTGTATCTCACGGTACACTTTTTTTGAAGCTAATTCTATCACAAAGCAGCATTTGCAAATGAAATAAACTAATAAAATATCTGTAAAAATCGTACATAGGTAAGCAGCGAATGAATTAAGTTTACAAACCTAAGTTTTCCTACCGAAAGCATTCTACCGTCCTTAGGAGAGAAGGGGAAATAAACCTGCAAATGTATATGCAGGTATCTCAATTGATACTTTGCCCAAGGTTACTCAACGAGCAATTCGACATACTATTGAATGTCTGGAAATTAATAGCGATGAGTTTCAGAATTTCCTGTTACTGTAGACATCCAAGGTAACATGTGTTAATCTCCTGATGTCTCAATAAATGGACTTAATATTAAAATATACAGAATGCACATTAATTATAGTTCACCAATTCCGAATTGTCGATTAACGTAACCATTTATTAGACAGCTGCAAAATTGAAATAGTCGAATGAAGGCGGGAAAAAAATTTACCTCACTACCACCACCTATCCACGAAAAAAATAATTAAACATATCGTCTACAGAGGGCATTCCCTGAAAACATTTCGAATTATTGCGATGTAGGTCTCGGAAAAAAAGACCAGAGTTGCAAAATTCGATAAATGAAAGAGAGTAAATATAATGTCAATTTTTATTTTCTCACATACAAGGTACAGAGTAATGTAATCTTAAAAATATTCGAATTCAAGATTACAATGAATCTCAACTGAGTTAGAAAAAAACATTTTTGAAAAACGTTTTCGGCCGTCAGTAACAAAGATAAATAACTCAGCGCTTTTAGTTGGAAGAATAAAATTTAGTATATGGTCTTAACACCAAATTTGTAAATTTCTATCAAATTTTATTTAAAATCTATTCAGAAGTCTGTCCATATGGTTCTTCGATTATAAGTTAACACGATAACTGCATTAAGAACAGCAATAGATGAATAAAATTCGGTAAACAAATTTAACATCTATCTTGCAAGTAGTTGTCAAATTTTAGACTAAATCCAAATAAGAATTGATCGTTTGTCGGTCTGTATTTTCAAAAGCAAATAAACACGATTACAGTCATTAAAAGCGCAATGACTTAAAATATATCAAATTTGGCACACGATCATGTGACAATTACAATTCAATGTAAAATTTGGTTGCAATCGGTTGAGAAAAAGCGTGTCTGAAATACAAATTCACCTCCATTAGAGAGTAGGCGAGAAAGTATTAGAAAAATCATTCCCCCTGGTTGATAATGATGTCTTAATTTTTGTTAATCAGTAGACAAACTAGGCACAACAGTTTCTCATTTCTGAATTCTATTTATGAAAAATGAATGTATTTCAAGAAAAACTGAAACTTTTGGAAGCTTTTTTGCATTAGTAAAAGCATCATGTACAAACAAACATTAATAGCATTATTATTCAATACAATATCCGTTTCATAAATACTGTTTTCTGGATTATACGTTTGCTTTGTCTCGGGAATTCTCATCTGTAGAAATTTATTATAATTTCCTTTCATGAGAAAGAACTCAAATTTTCTTTTTTGGGCAGGATTTGCAAATTTAAGCATTAAGTTCCGATAGCAATCCAAAGTTATTCTACAAATTACAACTTCGACTTAAAAAGCTCTGATCTGAATCACACTGAAATGCAAAACCTTTCGGAAAATGAATGCCTGTCGCGAGAGACGTATTATTACAAGAACTGTGGCATGTTATTAACGTGAACGTGATCTCCCATCATGGGACGACTGCCAGGCCTCTCAGATGAAGAGAAAAAAAGAGAACAGCTTGAAAGAAAACCGCAAACTAAACGCTCTCACGCAGATTCTAGGCCAGCTCAGAACGTTTCACGCTCATTACAATCATTCACAAACATAACAACAGTCTTTAAATGATTTTTCAATAAGAAAACTTTTAACACATTTTGATTCAATTACGATTAAAGGTATCCCCAATTGACTGAACAAAGGAATATATTATATATATATATATATATATATATATATAATATATATATATATATAATCTAAAGATTTTTTTCTCAAAACAAATGATGCCACCAAATGGTATCATGAAAAAAAATTGTAGCAGAAGTGGAATCACAATAATTTCACAAACCACCATTTTCAAAAGGTGTGACCGAAAGGGCGCCAAAATTCTAATTATGTCAGAGTAGACAATTAAAATTAACAAATCACGCCAATTTAGTTAAAAATACATTTAATGACATTAAAGAACATGATTTACAAGGGGACAAAACTATTTAGGACAATAACGTTTAACATATATGCATAAAAATAATATTCGGGGATTACATCATGCTTTACGTTCGCTTCCAAGGCATGGACTGATAGTTCATGGTAACGGCCGATTGAGGGCCGAGGAACAGTTACGGTTACAGTACGGTTACAAAGGTAAAAAAAGAGACACATAGTTCTTTGCAGTTTTTCATTTAATTATACATAGCATTAACATCATTATACATTTTATACATCTATATATGGGCATGTGTGTAATATCTCTTAACCTAAATTCTAATTATTTTCCTACTTTTTATCTTAATTAAGCACTTGTTTACTTAAAATTTTTCACTTATTTCTTGATCTAATTACCACTTTTATTTAATTAACACGCGCTTAATAAAGAGCTAATTCCATTATTTCAAATGCCATAAACTGTCAAATAAAAAGCCTTAACAGCTACATGTCTTTTTAAAAAAGATAAAAGTAATCCCTTTGCCTAAGCCGACACGCAATAAAGAAATGCCTATCAGAATTTCATAGTAAAAAAATTGGTGAAAAATAAGAGCTAATTCCACTATTTCAAATGCCAGAAACTAAAAAATTCATCAGAACCTTTTAAAAAAGATAACAGTAATTCCTTTGCCCAAGCCGACACGCAATAAAGAAATGCCTATCAGAATTTCATAGTAAAATAATTGGAGAAAATTTTCTATCACTTTTTTATTGTATCACGATGTAAACATTTCCATCTTCAAATTCTTAAACGTAATTCTTGGCTAGATATGAATATACAACATCTTAAAATGAGTTTTGGAACTGCATATATTTCGATGCATCATACTTTATAGTTTTTTTTATCAGAAACATTGTCTTTAAAACTCTTAATATTTCTTTATAAAGATTTCGTGAGATACAAATATTCAAAATAGATGACAAAGTATATAAATCATAAAAACCGAATAACTGCCTGTTCTAGGTAGAAATGAAGTATTTATTCCCTTAGCTCCACAGTCTCTTTATAACAAAATTAGCAAATAAACTTGGCTCTAAAGAATAAAATCTGAAATAATTGATAAAAATAAAACAGCAGAAAACTGTCAGTAGATTTTTCAAAAAAAGACAGAAATTTAATTACATTACATCTTTTATCCAGCTGACTAAATCTAAACAAAGAAAACTCTGTTTTCACAAACATCAATACCATCGTTTCTGTCCAAGACTTACTACGGGGGGCAAATTCCCATGGCAGGCACACGGAACTGCATTAATTATTCCGATATCCAGCTGAAAAAAGAGGAAGAAAACAAGGAGGAAGGAAAAAAATTAATTCAACTAGTATTTCCATTTCTGACTTATTTATTTAGTAAAAGAATGGAATGGTTTTTTTTTTCTCTGTAACTCCCACAGGGTTTGTCAAAAAGAGGAACTAACAAATGAATTTAGGAACGCTACACCGAATGAGAAGAATGTTCTGCGTGCTTCTCATAAAAAATTCTAAATACGACATGATTCTACAGTTCACTTTCTTTAATTCCTAGAAAAGTAATTTTTTTTCGCTTCTTCATTGTGTTGGGGAAAATTCTAAGACTTATTTGATAGATATTTATTACGAATATTCTCGCTCAATAATTTTAATCTGTAGCTTAGCCTAACAAACTTACAGCACTCGTTAACGAAAATGTATAGAAAATAGAGTTAGGGCACGCCATTAGGATATTATTATTAAGATATTAATTCTCAGTATTGCATAAATGAAGTGCAATTTTCTTTTTTAATACGTCAAACAGGAAAGCAAACTTTCAAGAGCATTGTTAAAAGTTTAATTAAAATTTTCAATTAAGGAATTAAGTTTTCTAACAATATGATATAATTATGTTTCCCAACATAATAGAAAACGGAAAAACAGCAATATTTACAAACAGAATTAACAATTAAGATTTTTTTCTTTTTTCTGCAGTTGGAAAGTTTAATGAAAAGCTTCCATAATTTTAGTTAATGTTTCTAATAACTCTTGGGTAAAATTGAATGCAGAGCGGCAATGGAGAATTAGAAAGAATCGTAGACATAAAAGACGGCATTTTCAAAGAAAGGGAAGGCACATTTTCCCTCTTTCTACCATTTAATAATGGTTTGGTACGAAAGGGCATTGAACCAAGGGTCTTTAAACTTTTATGGACAGCGGCCAAATGAAGTAATCACACGCCTACAGATGAAAATGACGAATAGAAAATGAAATAAAATCAACAGAAGCATTAAAAGTAAAAAAGAAAAAAAGAGAAAAAAAAGAAGAAAGAAAATGAGCTTTTCGGTATCATTGGTCATCAAAGACTCGAATGTTATTTTTATCTCATATTAATAAAGCCATAGCTATATTCGTCACCACCAAAATGGGGGAAAAGCCCTCATCCCATTAATTTTATATAAATTGAACACACCTCTCAAAGTTTTGCAGATCAAAAAATTAAAAAAAAAATCTATAGTAACAATACATTTCTAACGTCAAGTCAAGAATTAACCTAATTTTAGGAAACCGCTTACGTTACAATAGCCGGTTATAAGATACTAGTAAGTCACGCATGCGCAGAAAGATTATACATGCGCAGATAAAAATACAATAGTCAGTTTTCGTCTCTATTTGCTACCGTACCGTACCTGTGCATGCGTACTTCTATTGGATATATTACTTAGGTAGGTTTATACTCAGCCAATTATTAAATTTCAGTATATCATCAAAACGAGAAAAAAAAAAAAGAATAGATTCACTCGCGACAAGCTATTGTTACTACACAGTTGCAGCGGATGCGTGGTCTAACTGAATATATTCTAGTCGGTTGAGAGTAAACTCTGCTTCCAGCAAAGGTTTCCAAAGTGTGAATAACGTCAAGATCTTGAATGTAGTACATCTCCAATATGCAAATTCCACAATTTCATACAATGTACATGTTTACTCCTCACCCAACACATCGACGGACCATATTAGTTACTCCTCACAACACATTCATTTGGTTAATGATCTCTAAAATATTACTCTTTAAAACAAACACACCATGTTAAAAATCAGCTTTTATTAAAACACAATCATAATAAAGAACAAAACAGCACGGCACAGTAATATATGCATCAACATCCGTCACGTGATTGCATTGAGTCACGTAATTACATGAAATCAGATGATTGGGCGGGATGGAGAAATGCGCGTGAACAGTACAATTTCCACAATCTGCTAAACTTTGATGTTGGTTTAAAATCATCTACAAGCCACAAACTAAAAATAATTTTGTAAAATTAAATAGAATAAATAGGGTTTTTCCCCCCTCACAAAAATACCTTTTGGGTCCATAGAATCTGTTTGGGAAAAATTATGTTTTGCTCGTCGCGGAAAAAAAAAAAAAAAAAAAAAAAAAAAAAGAATGCGTAGAGATTGAAGTGAGTCGCAATATTTAAGAGTTTGTTGATTTCCTATTCTAAGATGTATGATTTATAAAAGCAAAATAAATCCATTTTGAAATAAAATAAAAGCAAGATATACAAGCACGGGAGATATAATAATGGCACCAATATAAATACATATGGCACGACACAGGTACTAGCTTATAATGCCGGTAGCTTTCGACGTAGTCTATGATTTCAACTTGTTTTTGGTGGCGAGGAATTCGTGGAATGCTCCTGAATCAGACCAGTTTTCCTAATGGGAAGTTGTTCCAATCTATGATTTAAAAATCTCTAAAGTAGTTAAGTAGCGAATCCCAAGAAGTGATTGATTCCTTCTTCTTCGAATCAAATTAATTCTAATCTTTGATTCAAATTCAGAAAGAGCAAATTCAGCAAACAAGACGGCCTGTCACAGTTTGGTACATAATTTAATTACCGATTGATTCTTAAATCATTCCATTAATAAAACTGGTGCTGATTCAAGTGCATTCCAAGAATTCCGGGTGGCCAGAAATAAATTACATGGATCGCTCATGATTGAAAACGTCGAAGGATTAGCAGCATTACAAGTAGTACCTGAATTGTATTCGATGTAATTATATTGGAGCCTTTACTAAATTTGGTATCATTATAAGTAAAGAAAAATGTGAAAACTAAAGATAGAGTTAGAACAAGGTAAAATATTTTGTTTTTCAAAGGGTCAATTTAATGATGATTATTTTCTAGTGATGACGGGGCACTTTGACCAAGGGTTATAGGCGTATTCAGCTTTAAAAGCAGGAAAATTGAAAACGTAGTGGGTCTGTACTGATTGGTTTATTTTCTTCTCAAAGTGTTTGGCGTTTTTATTTTCAATTGGTTTGTTCATTGCTTTTATATTTTATTGATGTTTTTTGTTTTGTTTTATGATTTGATTATCTTTTTGTAATTTGGCTTGATTCAATTTTGCTATGGTCTTGCTTAATTTAATTTAAAGTTTTGAAATAATATGTTGCCCATTATTGTGAAATCTATTGTCTTTGCTTCATTCCTGTTAATTCTTGTCTTTAAAAACCTAAATTTCTTGGGATTTTTGAGTCACGAGGGATCAATATTTGGAGAAAGTCAGACCCCTCACAGGAAAAATTCCTGGTTTGAAAGTGAACCTTAATAATATCTTCTGGCCGGCTTCATCATTTCTTTCTTTTTGGTTCCATTTTTGCATTTAAACTTGATATTTATCTCTAATCTGGTTGCTACTGGCTAAAAATTTGTTTTCTGCCAATTAGTAATAGAAACGCCATTGTAAAATATAGCGAAAGCATTCGTTGCATTGAGCATTGCATTCTCCCTCCTACCATTTTTGTTAGGTTACATCTAAAAACCTTGCAGAATCATGAATTCTAATATAAATTTCTTTATTCAAAATAAAAAAAAAAACTATTTTACGAGACTGCACTCAAAGTGCGAGTTTATTTATTTGGTAAATGTAAACAAATATTTCATTCCTGGAATTAAATGGAAGAACAAGGAAACGATTAGAAAATGTCAATAACTAAAAAACAGAAACAAAAATTTAGCACTATTTAAGACTTTTCCTGTCTTTCTGTTTAATTAATTGACGACCCAATTATAAATCGTTCAACAGACTGCAAGTAAACACCTGCGATATGACTTCTGCAAACACTCGGCTAGATGCCTAAAGGGAGGGTACCGTCACATTATTTCTTCCCCAACAAGTTTAATAAACACTACAGTTAAGGAACACCGTATTGGTAAAACCATTCAACGTGGAAGAGACGGGGGAAAAAACATTATCCTCCCCCCCGTCTTGGCTGCTAAAAATAATGAATGAATCTAAACAAAATACGTATTTGACCGCGAGCGTATTCTGTCATTAGTCAGAAACGCATATGGAAACAAAAAACAGAAAAAAAAAAAAAAAAACATGTTTCATGCTGGAAGCACAATTAAAATACTAATATATATATATATATATATATATATATATATATATATATATTAAAATGAAGGTTGAAAAAAAAAATTGGAAGATTTCTCGCAGCTGCTCTTGAGTCTGTTTGTGCGGATACAGAGCATAATAATTTTGGCGGGCGGTGACTACCAAGCAGACTGCGCATTTCCTTTCAGCCAATGACAGGAGAGAAATAAAAAGGGGGGAAAGGGGGTGCAAGACAAATGCTCCCAGAGCAAACAGCGTTCGAGTTTTGACGCGAAAAAACCATTGACCTGAATTTCGCGCACCAGACAAGCCGAAAGAGACTCGCTAGAGCCACAACAACAAAAGGCCATGTTCCACCGTGCCGAGAAGAATCTCTGTCGATATGGGGTGGAGAAGTTCGATTGGCAAATAGTAAACATAAATTGTTTACTGATACGAAAGATTTTCCGGAATCGGACAGCTTACAGGAACATTATATGTAAAGTAGATGTAAATAAAAACATTACAAAAGAATGCGGAAAATTTTTGAATATGAAATCAGGCAAGTTGCTAAGGAGATTTGAACTCTGTGATGCTAACAGTAGGAAAAAAAAAGAAGGGGAAAAAAACAAAAACCCTTCGATCAGCTAACTAAACATTTACTTAAATAAATATAAAAATTCTTAAATATTTCCTTTAAAAAAATCACACACAAAATGAAAGTTTTATAAGGCTTTATATTGTATGTAAATGAATGTATAATCATATGTATTTGACTATTTCGTCCCATCCTGAAGTAAAGGGAGAAATAAATCTAAATGACCAGACTACTGTATAATGGGAACTGAAGTTGAATCCAAAGCCTTTTAACACATTAATGAATGGTTTTTAATATATTTTAAACAAAACCAGCGACAAATTTTTCAATGTTTGTTTCACTAAACAAGGTCTTGTAATGTTATTTTAGAAATGGAAAATCAGTTCATTGTATAGTACATTTCTTGTAATTGAGTAGGTCTATTGTTTTTAACACTATTAAAGTTCAAGAAAAAAAAAATAGGTATGAAAAAATTCAAACATCAGGGCTTCCAGGGACATTTAATGAACGTGAAGAGAGTTGAATTGTAAAACAAATTTATTTTGATCAAAAAACTTGTGCAGTACTTTTTTAGTTATACTAACGTCCCGTTTCGAAGCAACACTAGAGATATTTTGGGATGGACCTCGCCATTTTGAACCGCTGTCAAATGACGTGGACGACACCTGAGCTAGTCCCAAACTTCCAACCACACCAACTAGAGGACGCTGGGCTGCAACGGATTTAACATGCACCAGATCCGCTTACACAGCAGTTCTTCGGCGGAATCGGGCCTCGAACCTGCAATCCTCAGGTTCCGATGCGGAAACCTTACCACCGGACCACCGCGGCCTTAAAAGAATTTAGGAACTGTCGCGGAACAATGTTTCATGTGTAAGGATACACTAATATTTTTTTTTTTTTTGGTCTCTTACACATAAACCCTCCTTACCCTCCACTGTTTATAAAATCGCAAACATGAGAAATCTTTTATTTCTATAAGTTTAGCACTTGCTAGATACGAATTCGTAAACAAGGGATCTGCAATAACATTTGCGGACAAATAGATAATTTAAAATAAATTAGTTTCCTTCATTTGCAATTTTCGTTCATTTGCAATCCTAGTTTTTCCTATAAATTATCTTTAAGGGCTTGCAAATTCTGGCATTGTACCGAAATGTGAAGATGAATTTGATACATCTCCTTAAAACACTCCAGAAAATTATCATATGCCATTTATTTTTATTTTTGTAATAATCGCAGATTTATTTCGAAAACCATAAAATAATAGTGTATTCAATAATTTGATGAAATTTTAGATTACTAAATGAATGCATCAAGCAACTAACTAAAAAAAATTAAATTTTGAGACAAATCAAATTTAAATATAAAAGGATTAATTGAATAATGCAGCATATTTCAATTTCCTTCACAATGAATTAAACAAAACATTGAAAATATTTTTATATATGTTTTCAACAGTTTTAAAATGCCTAAATACCAAAGAACTGCCACATATGAATTACTTTTATGTTTTTAATATTGTAAATTTAATACAAGGAACGAAATAATAATAACAATAAATAAAATAATAAAGCATTTCATTGACTCATTGAATTTTAGAAACTGAAATTACGAGCCTGAAAATTCAACCACTGATATAATTTAAGGCAAAATAACTTTTGATTTAAGACTATATATTTAATAATTAATTAAATAATAGGCTAATTTCCACTTTTATTTATCACTAGCCGTCTCTAATAATATACTGATTCCTCGGGAATACGGGTTAAATTTATTTTCAATTACATTTCTCATGCATAATTATGCTCAGGACACCTCCAAAAAAAATTCTAGTTTTAAGCCGTGGCAGATCTGAAAACCACATTATTTAAATGTTCTACTCATGGAGTATGAGGACTAATCGAATGGAGACAAATCCATTGCAACATACTGCTTTTAAGAACAGCACTCTGTCACTCTGCGGTTCATCTATCTTAACCCTTTCGCGGTTCTGTAATCTCACTTCCTTATTCTTTATTTGCTGCCTTTGGCGATCAGCTGGTTCACCAAGAATATGCGCTAAATTTAATTTCTGTGAAATCATTTCAATCTAATTTTGGGTTCATGATTGCGCCAAATTTTCAAAAATTAAAGATATGATATTTAGATCATTTTACATTTAGTTCGTGCTTTTCACATATGAAATTTTGTCAGGGAGAACAGTCCCATAATATTATAATAGTAGTACTTGAATGATCAATGAACATGTGATTCATTAATCTTTTTAGAGGCCTTGTAATTTCGCTTTTTAAAAAATTCGTCTTATAAACGTCACAAATATTAATACTTTTTTTCAACTCTCAAAAATAGAAAAAAAAAATTTAAACGGTTTGAATTTCACTACAATAATGTAATCCACTGCCGAAATAGGCAAAATAAACAAATAAGCATTGCAAAAATTTCGAAAGAGTTTGTAAGCCGTTAAAACTGGTTTCATTAAAAATCTTTTTTTTTAAATTATGAAATAAATAAAAATTATTTTTGTGAACTTTCAAATAAGCTTTTAACTAACTAAATTTTTTTAATTGTTCCGAGGAGCATATTATTATCCGCCAAGGTATATACTTGCCATGTTTGGTAGCTGTATATCAAGCGATCAGGCATTTAATTAAACAGCAGAATGTTAAAAACGAATGCTTTAGATATGCATAATTGTTTACAAGAACGCCAATTAGATCTGAAATTTATAATCAATAAGTAATACCTAAATCGATCATCCTTTAAAGGCAAGTAAAAGTGACTTGGAAACGTACTCATCAATACCATTAATATACTGAGTTGTTCGGGAAATAATTGATTTCACAGAAAAGAACGGAAAATTCAAAAGAATTTCCTTTTACTAACAATAAAGATTGTTTTCTATAATATAAGTTAATAATTATGACTGATTACCTCTTTGGAAGTTTTATTACCTCATCCTTATAGAAAATTTCTGAATTCTTCCTTTAAAAACTGCTCAATTTGCTTGCAATTGTCAAGAGAAATATTTTTTCCCTTTAGCAAATTTTAAAGAATGGAATAATAGTAGAAAATATAGGATGATATATAAAAGATGACTGATGAGTAGATAATAAAAAGCAATGATAGCAGATCATATAGAAAATGTTAGTCCAAAGATAAATCGTTAAGGCAGATGCGTTCAAAGAAATTTGAGAATTATATACCAATTTTAAATCTCAATCAGAACTGCAACAAAGTATTTAAAATGCTATAGAATTAACTATTAATAGAAAATATTTATTTAACTAACAATCATTTTATAATATTCTTTAATCAAACTCTATTTGGCGATTAAAGGATAAAATCGGATATCTTAGAACAAACGAAGTATTGCAGTTACCTACTTTATTAATGGTAAATAAGCTAGCCAATTACACAGAGTTTATAATTTTTCTCTCTAAATAGTTTGATCCGAACATTTTGGAACTGATACACCTATTTATTACTTCTACTAAATTATAACTAAATTCTAACAAAACTCTTTTTAAACATATATTTTATTCAAAATTTAAATTATTATAATAATTTATTAGGTACCCTAGAATTAATGTTGCCATGTGTTTCCAGTCCAATCAGCTCTTTGAATAATACTATACAGATTCAGGACTATATCGAAAACGACATTCCAGCTATTTGCCTGAGGTTCAAGTCTAAGTAAAGTCTTATCCTGATGAAAGACAACCTTTTCAGGAATAATCCATTTGAGGCGCTCCTGGTTGATGGCTTGCATTAAATAGTCCAGCTGACTGCTAAACTTAAGTGAATGTTTACTAGCCAAATGTTTGACTAGCGGAAACAATGCCATTCCAATTCTAGTCACCAATATAGCATAAACCTTATGGGATTTAGGACGGCCGATAGTGAATGACTCGAATAACTCTATTGCTGTTTTAGGATCAGCATTATTGTCTCTTTTTTATTGTCTACTATTATCCGTTACAAAAATAAGCAATTTTTGTTACAATAATCATGTTTATTGTGTTTAAGGCAGGTAATTAAGTCGAAATACCAATTTTTTGCGAAAGTGAATTATTTTTATATAATATTCTGAACATTTGGATTGTCCAAAATCCATTGGAATTTTGTTTCTAAGTTAATTTTTGGAGAAATCACGCTGGTTTTAATTATCTTTCCCATCTTTAGATGGTATTTTCTTAAATACAGATTATGATAGAATTTTCTTGCGAAAAAGTTCATAAATTAAAATTTAACGCATATTTTTAGCTCAAATATGGTATAATGATTTCTCAATATATTCTGCAGATCCTTAACTAGAGAATAAGTAATCAATTAAATTAGAAATATTTTATAGTTGTATTAGTGTTCCATAACCTTAAAAAAATCATGCCACAATCACCAATATCAAAAGAATGAATAAGTGGAATGTTTTTAATTCAGGACCTAGATAACGCATTCCTTAAGCTATCTGCTAAATTTTAAGCCTTTTATAACACCTTAAGCTAAATATATTTTTTAATGTTTCTTTTTAACAACGAAAAAAGGAAGGGGGCATTAGAAAAAAAAATTTCAGCACTTAACTGGCATATTTTAGTTTCATACACGCTTTTCAATCTTTTTTGAGCAAATATTGAAAAATATAACAATTTTCCAAAAGTTCTACCAGAATGTGGTGCAAGAAATCGACGATACAAAAACAGACCATTTAAACTTGCCTTTTAATTTGTAGGGTACTCTAACAACAAGGTTATAAGCGAAATTAAGAATCATTAAATATTTGTCAATAGCTGAATTCCACACAAGAGTGGATGATTATTTTAATCTAAATTCAAATTTGGTATTCTTCAAAAGTTGATGATCTTACCAGAAGCACTGCGGGTATTATATAAAAATTTACCGTTCCAAACTTCAGAATTAGTACACTTTTCTTTCATTTACAGAATTGCCTTTAAAAAAATAATATAAAATTTTCATGGCTCTTAATTCTTAAATATCAGATACCGGAAATGCATTATTTATTTTTTCATTCTTCTAATTACTCTGACAGCAAGCAAACAAAATTAACTAATGCTGACATGGAACAGACATAATTGCTGACGAATCTGATCTGTCAGGAAATATCTCATATTAAGGTGTGTTGTTTAGTTTTATTAACCTCCTATTTTAAAATAGCTCTACGGATATTTTAGGATGAACCTCATAATGCTGAACCACGGTCAGATGACGGGGACGACATTTGAGCTGGCACTCCCTTTCCAAACCTCCACACCACAGCGGGAGGACGTTTTGCCCCGATGGATTTAGCGAGCCCCAAACATGCTTAAAAGACGGTTCTCAGATGAAATCGGGTCTCGAACTTGAATCTACCGGTTTCGAAACCGAGACTTTATCACAAGACCACCATGGCAAACCTAATATTAAAGATTACTAAATAGCAGTTTAGAGCCCAAACAAAGAACAGCATCAGAAATACGGCAATAAAACAAAGTTTATTCAAATATTCTTGAAAATACTAAAAAATTCTATCTTGAATTTTAAAAAAATAATACTTTAATTTAATTTATGTAGCCAAAATTTATAATTATGGTAATTTGAAATGGCGTATTTCAACCTTTCCAATTAAAATAAAAGGGAAAAAATTATACATTTTCTACATTGCTTTAACTTGATCGGTATTATGAAATATTCTTCTGTTACATTCGGACAAATGACAAATTTAAATTCTTCGATTGCATTAATAAGAATTCTGGTAAATCAAATGGTAAAATCATGATAGTCAATGAAAAATCTCTATACAAAGAAGAAAGGGCCATTGTCTAACAGATATAGGGATATAAAAAACTATTTCTTTTTCAATGCGATATCTGTTATTTATAGTGCCAATAAATAACATTAAAGCCGTTCAAAGAGAATGGAGAACATTTCAACAACAGAAGTTGACTCAAGCAGGCCAAGATAAAACTTCCGAGCTCTCTTTTCTTTATACCGGTCAAACACTAACAATTTAAAAATAGATTTAAAACAGCAGTTATTTCGGAGATTGAAACAGGCTTCCGCATCATGCTTTTTAACATTTGATTCAACTGTCAATCAAAGATGGAAAGATACAACTAGCAAACATCTAGTAAGCATATGCATAGAGGAAATGCTATTTTTTTAAAATTAAATATATGTTTTTAACAATATTATAAACTGATAAATGAGCAGTTTAATCACTAATACAATATATAAATCAATTAATGCTGATCATTACCCTAATTTTAATTTCTTAGTTTTAAAAAATCCTTCATCAATTTTGTACATAATTTATTTAGATTTGTTTTAGACGAAAACATTTTTTTTTTTTGAAAAGTATAAAATTATCTTTAAATCATTATGATTTTTCTACAAAAATTGATAAAACAAATAACTTACACATTCTGTAAGGACTTTTAATTTATTTCTAACCATTCAACTACACTACTGTGGCAATAATAATTAATTAGTCACTTGACCGAAGCTTTGAAATCCCATCTAACTTTCATTCACTTAAAAATTAACCCACAAGATATTTTCAGAATCAAAAATAATAAACTAAAGTTTTTTTAATACATTCTTGTTTTATTTTTTTTAACTAAATAGTATTAAGAAATTTTAAAATACAATACCATATACAAAAACAAGTTATAATTCAAAACTTCTTTATTTTTTTTCAAGCAATTCAATTTAAATATGAATTAAAGCCTTCTGGATTTATCTATTTATGTAACGATATGGAAAATTGTATTAGACATAAAACCTAAAATTTCAAATTTCAATGTTAATAAAATTTACAAACTTTCATATTTATTACTAAACTATACAGCAATCTAGATAATGGCCAAATTAAACCTTCAATAGTCTAATAAGCAAATGCAAATCTTTGTTACAGATTATCCCTCCAAATTTTTAAAAATTAATTTCATTTAACCTTTATACAAATAGTTTTCAGTAGATATAATACAGAAGAATGCTTGACTGAAGAATTAATTTCACAATAATTATCCAATTAATAATTGCTCTATCGAAGAATTGAATGACACAAATTAAGTTCAGTGCTTCTTATATGCATTCTAAATAATCAAATAATATTTACAAAGAAAAATTCCAGATATAACCTAAATAAAATTTAATAATAGAACTTTAAAAAAAAATCTCTAAGCACCATGCTTCTTTTTTAAATTAGAATAATTAATATTTAAAGAAAAAAAAATTCTAGACATAATCTAAATAAAATGTAATAATAAAAATGAATTCTTTTGAAAAAAATTATTAAGCACCAAGTTTCTTTTTTTTATTATAATTTATAATTATAAAATAAAACAATATAAAACTTGCAATTAAGAAATTTTACCAGAAAAATGTTTCAAAATTAATAATGCTCGATTTAATCTGAATTAAATTTGGTTAAACGACCTTTATAATTAAATGAAAGTATAATTTCAAAACAGAAGAAAAAAAAACCCTCAAGGGTTCCGATTCTCCAAAACTTGAGAATGCCTCTAAGCCAAAGGTGTTCAAACTTTTCGCGGCACGGGCCGGATCGAAATTAGATTCATGTTATACGGGACACATGTATATACAAATTGAAAAATATCATTATGAGTAAAGTAGCATTAAATACTATTAATTAATACTATTTTATTGTAACTTGAAAATACAAAATACTAAACAAACAAAGTATAATTATATAATTATTTTATATAAATTGAAATATTTTCATGCAACTGCTAATGCGAAAGATGAAACTGTTTTTTTTTTGTTGTTGTTGAAGAATGTCTATATAGTTGGGATCAAAATTTGTTACACCAATCATAAGCAATGACTGCAAATGATCATCAGATGAATTTGCTCTATATTTTGATTTGAGATACTTCATTCGAGAAAAAGTTTGTTCGCACACGTAAATAGTCCCAAACATTGAAATGAATTTACGAGCAAATTTCTTCAAATTTGGAAACTCTTTTGCATCCAAATATTTATAAAAATCTATTAAGTTTCCTTCCTTGTATTTGTCCTTGATTTGTTCGTTTGCTTGAAGATCAATAATTTCTATTTGAAGCTGGCTTGAAATTTCAGCAACGTTGCAATCAAATGGATTTTGGAACAGCCGAATTTCTTTTGAATTCATGTCCAAATCAGAAAATCGCTTTTGAAATTTTTCTTTTAAATCGGCGATGATCTTTACTGCAAATGCAATTGGAAATTGTTCTTCAGTTTTTTTTTATTAAATTCGTCGCAGCACGGAAAATGCGTAAAATTACATTCAGTCACTTGACTTTCGAATAATTGTAGTTTTGTTCGAACTGCTTTAATCTGAGAGTATAAATCGCAAATTAAATTGTTTTTCCCTTGGAATTTTAAGTTTAAGGTATTTACGTGTGTCACAACATCTGCAAAAAAAACCAACTTCCAACAAAGCGAAAACATCATTATATTTTAAAACCCTCCGCGGGCCGGGTCTGGCCCGCGGGCCGTAGTTTGGACACCTCTGCTCTAAGCAATTCTTTATTTTGCCGATTGAATAATCGGCTCTGATGTTAAAAGCAATTAATAATAAAAGATTCTTTTACAACTCGTCAAGTAGCACCAGTTCAACGTTCAGACACACATTTTTTCTCCCTTTTCTTATTTTTGTGCACTGAAAATAATGAGGGATAAATTTTCCTTAAAGAAAAGAGTTTGACACGCACGCGCGTGACCCAATTTCCGCTCACTAAAGAACAGTGATAAATCGTCTCGGTGACACTACGATGCTAACCGAAACCGTGTACATCAATAAAAATAACCAAAGTCTCTCTCACAATGAGGAACTGCTATTACGGTATCGAAGCACATGCCACAGCATTTTCTGTTCTGTTGCACCGTGTTCGTGTTCGACGTAATCGTCTGCGTCATCCACGATAAAGAGACAGAGTCGTAGTATCAGACGATTCAGGAAATGTCACACGCATTCTCCGTTTTCCCGCCTTTCTCGAGAGGCTGATAGTAACGCGATGAAAACGTTTATTTAGCTGATATATTTTTTTTCGAATGACGTTCATTTATTAATAGGAATATTTCCATCGCGATCGTCTGCGCATTTTCTGCAACCATGTCGGAAGGATTGCAGCGTAAGAACGGAACTCGATAAGAAGGAAATGTTCTCACACCGGAACGTCTTAAGAGTATTCCGTTCTATTGTTAACACGTATACGCTTAAAATAAATACTGCGAACACCAATAAAAAACTCGATGACATCATTTCCATAATTCCGAGCAGCTAAGAAAAGATGCGGAAATAAGTTTGGAGGAAAGGAAGAAGGCAAAAGATGCAAAGTAACAAGCGAGGTTCGAACCATACCAATAGGTTCATACCATTCGAGCTCCACCAATTAAGATTTTAGGGTTTAAACAAGTGATGTATTTTTTTAAAAAATTCAATTCAATTCTTACTTAGATCAACAAAGAATTTTTATTTTTATTTTAGTTACTTTTTATTAAATAATTATCAAAAAATCTTTATTTAAGCTAGAACTCGCATTCTTCACCTTCAAGCGAAAAGCATTGAAATCCTTGTATTTCACCAACTGAGCTATTGCCTGTTGATTTTAATTTTCATAACAAACTGGTAAACTTCTATTTAAAGTATTAGAAATTAATTACATTTAAAGAATGAATCAATATTCGAAAAAAAACTGAATTAATATCAATCGTCATCCGCAACAATTAAAAAAAATGTATAAAATGTGTATATAAAAAGTATAAATGTAAATGTATTAAAAAATTATGCAATATTTTAAAAAATGTAAAAAATGCATTTGAACTAGAGAAGATGAATAAAAAGTATATTATAAACCATTGAAAATTTGTACAAGATTATATATATATATATATATATATATATATATATATATATATAGTGTGTGTTTGAACTAATATTAGGAATTGAATGAATGAAAAAAAAAGTTGAACAAAGTTTTATCAACATTTACAAATGAGTAAAAAATAAATAAAATAAAAAATAAGTAAAAGCAAAAAGATGGATTATGGCAGAAACATTTCCCCAAAACCCTAAATTATCCACAAACATAATAAAAGTTATGAACTACTTAATTTCAATTCTGAAATCTTGATTTATTAGTAATTCAATTAAATTTCATCTTTTAATTCCCACAGCAGGTTGGAAAGTTCAATCCATTCTTTTCAAAATTTAAAAAAAAAAAATCTACCAGACAAAAAAGGTATAATATGAAGTGAAGTTAAAGAAAAAAGGAAGTATCGAATTCAATGAAACTCTATCAGTTACAGTTACAGGTAGAGATTCAATTTCAATGAAAATATGATTTGATGATAATATACATATTGGTTTCAAAACTCGATGGCTATAAAGACCATTTTTTATGTTAGAAAATCTGAAAGATCTATTTAAAAACTACAGAATAAAAAAATCCCTTTATATTATGTTAATCTGTTTTTTTTTTTTTAATGTTGCTATTTATTATGTGTATGTTTTTTTTCCGGGATGTTTTCTACCCAGATTCGTGTCAGATTCAATAAATAATAATAATAAAAATGAACAAGAATAAAAAAAAAGGAAAAAAAAAAGCGTAAATTACAGGGCTAATTCATTTAATACATATCATTAAATCTATTTTTCAAACTTTTGCTTTATTTGTGTTAAAAATAATCATATTTTTCACAAAAATTTATGCAATTTGCAAAAAAAATGATAGATATCAACTGTAGCATTTCATCGTAGCTGCAATCCTCTACATACTGTAACAATCCCTTTTTAAAACAGTCTCTTGGCTATGTTTGTCTTCATTACGTTTCACAACATTTTGTAAAGTGTCACATTTCAAAAACTAAAATGTCTTCATCAAAGTGGAGAAAATTAGGGTGTTTTACACTTTTCTCAGCGGATGTCATGTTTTAGAGGTCGCCATTTTTCACGGCAGATGATTTGATTAATTTTGATGGATCCACTACACATTAGAGGATTTAAAAAAGAAAAAGAAAAAAAAAACATTTGCAATGAAAAAAGATAAGCTGGAAAGATTTTCCAATATAAAAATTATACTTCGCTAAGTGGATGTTAATGTAATGAAAAGTATTACGTATAAAATTAGCTAAAAAAAATTTGCACAATGGAAATTAAATTAAATGGAAAAATTAAGTGAGTAAGCGATAAAGAAAAATGGATTTTAAAAAAAAAGCATGAGTAGAAAAAAAATGGTTCTTGATTTTTCACAATTTGAGTTTGAATTTCTTTTCGGGTAACACATCAAAGAGCTTTATTTATCATTCTTTTAGTTGCATACGATGTCAATTAGTTTGAATACAAATTTATATCTCAAAATGATGAATATAACTATTTCAAACAACAAGTAAGCAAAAATCCTGAAATTCCAATTAAAATGATACATGAAAAATTTAGTTAATAAAATCTATCCCCCTAATAAATTAGCTTTAAAATAAAGACACTGAAAAAAAAATGAAATTTCAAATTTATACACATATAAAGAACTTATATAGTTAAACACATATATATTAGAACGCTTGTGAAATAAATTTAAGATTTAATTTGAATATGATCCATTAGAAATTTACACAAGGGATTTCAAGATGATTTTTCGTTTGAAAATTTCTAAGCATTTGAAATCAATATGTATATTAATAATTATACATTTAAAATCGTTTTGATAAATGGATGATCATTTTTACGAAAAGGGATGCAGAAGTCAAGCAAATGATAAGAAATATTTCATAACGACAATATATAGGAGTAAATCACAAAAAAAAGGTAATGAAAAAAAAAATCAGCCATAATAACAAACAAACAAAAATTTACAATGCTAACAAACGTGGATGAGTTGCAATAAACTACTGGAAACTTTCTGGCTTATTATCTACTAAATACATTATTATCCGATGTAAAAATTGCATTCAGACTATTATTTTCAGAATCTTCCCTTGAGTGTTTTGTTCTGTATAGTATGGTAAACAAAACTGAGTATACATTTTTGGCATTTTTTCCCGAACATTAAAATCGAAATTTAACACACAAATTTTTTTTTTAAATGATGTTTCAATGTATTATAGAAAATTTGATCCATCTAATTCTTTGCATTTATGAATTATTTTTATTATACAATCAACCTTTTGATGATTCTGGTTTAAAAATTGACATGTTAGGTATTAAAATTCACTTTTAATTATATCCATATAACTCTTTATGTTTTATATTCGGACGGATAGACAAACTACTTGCGAAAGACTTCCAATTTTGATTTGATGTGAAAAATACAATCCACATACTAAAATACATGTATTAAGCTCAAAGTGTTTTAGTTTAGTTATATTAACGTCCCGTTTTAAAGCAACACGAGGGCTATTTTGGGACGGGCCTCGTCATTTCGAACCACAGTCAGATGACGAGGAAGACACCTGAAGTGGCACCCCCCTCTCCACACCACGCCACACCAGCGGAAGGACGTTTGGCCTGACAAATTTAACGTGCAAGAGACCTCCTCACACGACGGATCTTCGGTGGAATCGAGTCTCGAACCTGAAACCCTAAGGTTCCGAAGCCGAGACCTCACCACCAGGATACCGCGGCCCTCACAGTGATTTAGAGTCATTATTATAGCAGATATAATTCCAAAGGTGTATTTTTCAGGTTCAAGATAATTTGAATCATGAAATTGATTTGAATCAGAAGGATGACTTTTTTTCCCATTATAACAGTATTTTCTTTTTGTATACTGAAACCAAAACACTGAAATAAAAGTTATTTTTCTCATCTCTCCTATATAAAAGGTTCTAAACAATATTTTAAAAAATGTTTCATCTAATTTAACAATCAGTTTCTATATCAAGTTTAGCACACAAATAATTGTTTCATTTCTATGTGGTTATTATTTCATTTGAAACATATTACTGTATATTCACAGTAAATAAAATTTTATCGGCTGTTTTGTTTACTAATAAAAAAAATCATTCACAGTTAAAACAACTCTTTCATTCTGAGGGAAGAAAATTGAGAATCAGAAGCATAATCAGTGAAATGTAAGACTTAAGTGCAATCAATAAAATCCCTATCAATGCAAATCACTAGACATAAATATTGACTGATATCTGTAAGCACGTTGCAGTTATCAACTGCACGACAATGCAGAGAAATAAATAACTCTTGACAACCTGTTCAACAGAAATATATTACCAATAAAATAATAAGTAGATTTTTAAAAAGGTCCTTGAAATGGTTAGTTGACTTGTTACCATTCACTTAATTAAGTAAAGTACCCAATAAGATTAATATTTTGAACATGTTTACTCAACATAATTATAATGTTTGTTTAATCTGAATGCAGAACAACTAAAAATATGACTTTCTTAAAAAAATAAAAGCTTGTAAAAGACGGTTACTTAAAGAGAGAAGTCTTTTATTTAAATACAGAGATCTTATTTATTAAAAATCCTTTTTTTTTCAGGCAGAAAAAGGCTACACTTTTATTACTCCATGACTATAGGAATTCTTTTTTACAAATTTTTATGGAAATTCTTTTTTCCCCTTTTCTACAAAAACACATTTAGCCAGAATAAATTTTAAATAATTCTCTGTATTTTTTAAACAAAAGTCAGTAGATGCTGTTATTATTAAAGGTTCTATATATAGATTTATTATTCTTTTAAAATTATACTTTTTTTGGGGGGAGAGTGGAGGAGAAAAGTCAATTTTTATCACTCCAGTACTATGGGATATGCATGCCATTTAAAAGTTTAAAAAAAGTTAGGAGGACCTTAATTAAATCCAAATATAGAACAATTCAAAATAAACATTTTTCCCTATTAAATGATAGTAAAACTGGTTACTAAAACAAATGTGTCACTGATTTCAATAAACAGATGAGATCTACTTATTGGAAATATTATCTTATATAGATCTTATCTTATCTAGATAATAAAATAATATTTTTATGACTTCACATTTATGAAATACATATTCCATTTAAAAGCAAATAAGAAAACACATAAATAAATATCGTTTTATGATTTATTTTAAGAAATACAACCTGCTCATTATTGTAATTTAGATTAATTCATGTTTCCATAACACAAGAAAAACAATAACCCATAAATTTTAATATAAAAAAAGCACCAAAACATATTAAATAAAGTTAAAAACAAAAAATAAACATGGAATTTAATAAAAACAACAACAACAGGGGGTTTGAAAGTATAGGCAGAAGGAAGATTGGATTTTATTTCGTTTCCTTAAAATAAACGCTGCATACAGGAGAAATACAAAACCTATTAGCTAGCTGAAAGCGCTGCAAAAGAAAATATTAAATAAAAGAAAAGTGGCAAAATTTAATAGCTTGAGTTAAGAATAAAGAGAGGAAAAATTTCTATGCAGATAAGGCTTTGATTTCTTAAACAATGGAGAGAGAAACATCCAAAACAAATATTATTTTAAATAAATACAGATTACTATGCAATTTTTGTTTTCATCTCTAGAAATCATAATATCAATTTGATCGGGCAAAAAAAGCTTTTGAAATTTGGAGAGAAGTACTATAATTTCTCGATGTTTGCTATCAGCTTCACCGTGCCTTTCTTATTTATCTTTTTTTCTGCTTTTTTTGTCTTTTTTTGTTTTTGTTTATCTCCGCAATACTCAAAAACTTTAGATTGAAATTCTTGAAATTTCAAAAGGTTTTCATAAATAGTAAACGAACTCGCGAGAATTGGGACAAAAAGGAGGGCAAACAAACTGTGAAGTTCCAATCAACAATAACAAAAATAATAGTGAGGGAGGAAATAACTGCACCACCAACTTTACCGAAAGGAGGGGCAGAAAATATTTTCCTCTATTTACTTGAAGGCATAGACGCCTTTTCTTTCTTTCTTTTTCTTTCTTTTTTTTTTCTATTATTCAAGTAATTATTTTCTATTCTATTTTTTTGCACGGTTAAAAGATAAAATTTCTTAGAACGGCCTCAACGGTAAACAACAAACAAACAAACACGCAGAGTCAGAATGAGGAAGATAAAAAACTAGTTCTCTATTAATTTGATGTCTAGAGAAAAAAAAATCTATCATCTCGTTTTTATTTACTGCACTCGATAATTAAAAAAGGGAGGAAAAAACAGGCATTTAAAACTGCTTTTTGTCATGAAAAGCTATTTTTCCACAAGACTCCGAAATTGGATTTTTATTTTTTCTCCAAAAAGAGAATTAACAAACCCTAAAGAAATAAGTAACCGCTGTCAACGACAAGCGGTCCTTTTATAATGATAAAATATTAATTTAATCAGATGAAACTAACAATAACGGAATATTTTATCACACAAAAAAAATATTTGTTTACCTTTTTAAAGTTCACGAATGTAGTCTTTCAATGGCATTGATTCTAATTTCAAGTAATTGTTTCTTTAATTTTTAATAAATGGTTTTTCGGGTGACTTATAATAATTCTTTTTCCTTTTGTTATAGACATATTTCACTGTTATTTATATTCGACATATTTCTCTGTCTGACATATCTGTCACTCGTTCGGTTTTGCCAAGGTAAAGTTCAAATTGTTTTCTTCAACATATTCATTTTCAGCTTAACTTCGTAACAGTTTTAAACAGATAACAGATTTTTAAACGTTTGCATTCTTTTTGTTTGTTTGATATACTCATATATGCTTTGCTACATCTTAAAATTCATTCAAATTTTTCAAGCAATCAGTAGGTATATTTTTTAATGATTGCTTTTTAACTTGAGATTCTAATAATAGTGTTAAATATTTAATTTATTATAAAAATTATTTAATATTTTATTTAGCTTTATTATTTAATTAATTATTCAACTCAGCTGGCAACACATTTATAAAAACATTGATTGGATTATTATAACATTGGATTATTATAACACATATATGATTTGCCTGTCTTGGAGGTGAAAATAAATCTACACTAACCACCTTTCGGTGCTAACCAAAAAGTAAGAACAATAAAGCAAGTATCAATAAATAAAATTTTATTGATCCTTTTAAGTTTGCCTGTTAGTAATCCATTTTTATATCAACATGTTTTATCGCGCTCACTTCAAGCTTTTTAAACTGTCAAAAAGCATTCTTTTTTTCACCCATTTTTAAATACAGATTGTTGGTCTCTTTTTAACTTCGTAATATGTAAAACAAGAGCAAATTTTGAAAAAAAAATTGATAACTATTTGATCATCACTATCAAACCAAGTGTTTCAGTTTTCCAAATTGAAACACTTGGTTTTGAATATTTGATTGAACATTACGGGAATTTTAGAAAACTAATGTCTAAAATAATACAGACATGAGTATGTATGACCAAATCTAAAGCGAAGCAAAAATATTTTCACAATAATATAAGCACAACAAAAAATATTTTCAGAAAAAACAAATGTTTATTTAATATGCTTTGGCATTTCGGAAACGTACACTGCATCCTGGATATTAGTTATTCGTGCGTTATTTAAGTTTTGCACAACGCAGCAGATATCTATAAACCAACTTAGAATTCTGCATTCAATAAAAAGATCCGGTAAGGTAATTGTGAAACGATCTTGTAAACTTCTGGGATAAACATATGAAAGAAAGAAGAAAAAAAAGCTTTTCAAATGTTTGACCCAACTAAACTACATTTCTGAAAAAAAAAAAAAAAAAAAAAAAAAAAAAAAAAATTATGGGAGGGTATTGCAGTCCGATTATCCGGTCAGAATCATAACCTTGTAACATATCATTTCAAGAACAATACCAGCAGACGAATTAAAGTGAATGCTTAAGAAGTCTCACAACTTTGAACTATGTGTAAAATAATATTTTAACGGGAGAATTTGGTGGTACACTTATTGAAAACTTCGCATAATGACTGTGTTATTTGGACGATGGATACCCCATTCTCTCAGACACACACACTCTTACACACATAAATCGCTTTAAGGTTTTACTTTATCTAATTTCAATAGATACCCCTTTCGTAAGAATTAATGTAAAATATTACTCAAAACATGTCAAAAGTATTAGGGACTATCAATAACTTTGCATAATTTTAGTTCCAGAGACAGACAATGTTAATAAAATACATGAAATCATCTTTAAAAGAGTTAAGAAATTCTACGATATGCAAATCAGTTCACACTATGAGTGATGATAAACAAGCAATTAATCAAACTACTTAATCTTTGAATTCACCTGGAATGCGACAACGTACATTAAATCTAAAAGTTACTATACAATGACAAAAGACTATGCAACGCCAAGGTTAATAGCCACGAAGCTCACTCAACTGTCCTTACAAATAATAACAATAAAAAAATGAGCGTTCACATTCACAGCATTTCCATCCTTTCAAGCCAAACGCGTTTGGACTTAAAATGAATTTTCGCGCTAACGATTAACACATTAATTGTCGCGCTGAATTTCTGACAATGTAATTTAAATGGTCCCACCGGTCATGGATGATCCCTACGGCAGTCAAGGTGTTAAATATGTAAGATAATCCATAAAAGTAGCGAGTATCATCAAAGAACTATCAACCAAGCGGTTCTATATTTTCCTGGCAACCATTTATTTGATATATAGTCTAGAGCAGTGCTCCGCAACTTTTTCTCACCAACGACGCAACTTATTTTTCTAGAATTCCGCGGCACACCAGAAGCTAAAGTATATAGGTATTCATTGATACACAAACTTTACAATAAATGTTTGTTTTTTATTTGAAAGGTATACATACATAAAACCGTAACATATTTATTTCTACGCAATCATAATAATTATTAATGTGATACCTGCGCTTGTTTCGATGAACACAAAAGTTTTATATTTGACTCAATATTTAACACCGCGACCCGAAGTTCTTGGTCAAGATCTTTTAAGTATGACCGCTTATCATTTTTAATTAATACAAGAGTTGAAAACTTTGCTCACATAAATATGTCGTCGAAAATGGAAGTAATGTTAAGATTGCTTTGTAGGAAATGTGAAGATATTCTTTTTTAACGTAAATCCAGAAAACATCTAATGGAACTTCGGAGAAGTATAATTTTAAAGTCATGTCATTATTTAAATCTGTTCTCACCAGAGTACCATTGAATAATTATTTGGTTATAATAATTATTCTTTAGTACATTTAGAAAAATAGATATTATTATGAAAAAAAATTGTAATTGTGTATTAAATACATGATAAAAAAAATTGTAAAATGTCAAATATAATGTATTTGATCGCGGCACACCTGTATCTGGCTCATGGCACACCGGTTGCGGAGCACTGGTCTAAAGAGTAAACAAAAACAAAGAAACAAAAAGGATATGCGCCAAATGGGCGAAATTAAAAATATTGTTTGTCCATGTTTTAAGGTAATAATTTATAAAGCATTATGAATAAAATCCTCTCAAGAACTCGGACAATGCACACCGTAAAATTGCTTTTTACATATATAGGAAAAATATAAACATAAGCGAATACACGGTACAATGACTAATAACATGTTTATATAAAATATAATAATAAGAGTTAGTCTAGACATTTATAATTGCGCTGCTGAAAACAAGATGTTTATATCTTCCTTCCTTTAAATTAAAGTCGAAAAAATAACATAAATCGCATCAATGTACGTAATTAAAATTTATACAATAAAGTATATGACGCAGCACTATAGCCATTAATTTCATCCGAAATATAAAAGATTAATGGAGTGTGTCTTAACAAAAACATAGATTATGAATCACTTCAATGGATAAAAAATAATGAACGAAACGATAAATTGTATGGAATTAAAATTTAAAACATTTTTTCTAAAACAATAAACACATTCTTCAGTATCTGCGCAACAATCGATATTTAGACAAAGCGGAAATGTATAAATAATTAGCTTAAACCTCTAATGAGGAGAAATTTTGTTTGTAATTAAGTTAAAAGAAACATCCTGCATTTCAGCGATACATTCTTTTTGTTATTCTATACTATTCGCTGAAAAAACTGGAAATTCACATTATGAGAGTCTCTTCTGAAGAAGGAAATGTGAACAACCTAAGATGTTGACAACAGAACATTTTTCCGCCTACGTCAACTAATTACACATATTGAAGCAGTGCAGAACTTCAAACAAAATTTTTATCAAAAACTGTTTTTTTAAAGTGCATGTTTTTTCAGCTTGAATTCAGAATCAATTTTCTTCTTCTTTATTATGAGACAAAAGAGTAAAGAATCAATTCATAACTTTTTGTTGTTGTTGTTCACGACATTGGAAACTAGATTTTTAACCTTTAATATTCCACAGGCGTTCAGCTGCATGTATGTTTTAGGCTTAAAGCATAAATAATACATTTTTTTATTCGAATAATTTAGACAGAGCTTCACCGAAAACGCAACTACCATTTTCGGTTGCAAAAAAAAAACTGCCTTTTTTAAAGGAATTTAATGGGATTAATTTTGAAAGAAATCCATTCAGAATAAGTCTGTCTGTCGAATGCTCGAATGCAAGTTATAACAGCAAAAAGAACAAAATAGATAAAACTCGGTTTAGCATCTGTTGTTGTTTCTTATGGCACTTGACATGGACAACACCGCTTGTTGCGGAGGCAAGCCGATAGTGAGAGTCTCTTCTTTTAGTAGCGCCAACTAGAGCCAAGAGCCACTTACGCATCACTCATTCACTTGCACAACCCCCTTTTTACATGAGGGCACATTTACACATCTCAAAGAAAGAACAGAGGAAGAACAATCATGTCCGAACCTCCCAGATCACGGGGAAAATGTATTGTGCTTATGTCAGGACGCGGGCGGGTTTAGTATCTATAGTGTACATCATACACATTATTTGTATCAAATTTGGAATCATATCCGACAAAAGATTGACTGTTTGTTGGTCTGTACCTTCTCATGTATGAAAACGCAATGACACAAAAATGCAACTAGGATAAATAGAATTTTAGTACACAGTTTTAGCATCTAAAATATAATTGAACAAATCTGCCAGTCTGCACTTTTCCCATGAGTGTAAACACCATAACTAAATAAAAAAGAAAAAGAAAAAAAGAGAAAGAAATTAGGCGAAACAGTTGAAATTTGGTATTTAATTTTGTGACCACAATTGTGGTTCTAAGTCAAAGTTAGTTTTCAATCGATTGACAAAAAGTTTACTAATATACATACACAATTTTCTGTACTACACCACAAAGCATAGAATTCTTTTATAAAGAGTGCTTGATATAAAAATCTCAGTACTTGTATTTTCATGATCATAACCAAGGGACACAATTTATTGCGAGGGAAAGGGCTAGATAACGCCCTTTATTAGAGGATTAGGGAGATCACTCCCTTAGATTTTTATTAATACTGCAATACATATTCAGTATTTTAACATTTACTTTATAAATGTATTCTGAATTTCAACATTCAACAAAAAACAATTAACTATACAAACACTTATTTAAGGATAATAAGTCACTAAAATGATATTAAACACTTAATAACATCCACTCTGGATTTATATGAGTAAAAAAGAAGTAAAATAAAAATTATAATCTCTCTTTATCACAGACATAGCAATTTATTGTTATTATTATTCTGAAAAAGTATTGTAGTAGATTCGTTATTATTGCTATAAATTCCATTTTGAAACTGTACATGACCTGCTATCGACGTTTTTTCACTTTTCAAATTTCTAAGCCACATTAATTGACTTAGATTTACACTTAACGAATACTAAAGGAATTGATAGATGATAAGGTCTCGGCTTCAGAATGGAGGGTTTCTGGATCGAGACTCGATTCCAACGAAGAACCATCCAGTAAGCTGGTATGCTACGTTAAGCTATGTTATGGTACGTTAAACCCGTAGCTGCCAAACGTTCTCCAGCTTGTGTGGTGTGGAAGCTTGAAGATGAGGAAGTCAGCTCAGGTGTCGTCCTCATCGAGGTTCAGATTTACGAACTCCGTCCCAAAAAGCCCTATTATTGCTTTAAAACGGGACGTTAATATAATTAAATTAAAATGAGGCATAACAATTTATTACTATTATTATTTCGAAGAATTATTATTATTCAATAAATTCGGTTTCGAAATAATTCGAGGGCTTTTGTAGAACCTATTTCTCTTTTCAAACTCCTACGGCAAACCAATTTGAAGACATATTGTTACGATTTAACACGCACTAATTTCATATACATGACAGACCGGCTAATTTTGTCAATCTATTGGCTAGGATTGCGAAAATAATGTTTCACATAGACAACAGATTAAAATAGACTAATGGCTATTTTCACAGAATTCAGTACACAGAATTATTCCGAGAAAAATGACTTTTCCGAGAATTTAATCCCGGGAATAATTCGCTACTTCCCCTAAATGATTAAAACCCTCGAAAACAATTATTCCCGTCTGTTAATGATGAATTTAAAAAAAAAGAAAAAGAGGTATTTAACAAACTCATTCCACTCAAAATGTCTCCCTCATTACTCAAGCGCGAGAAGTCCACAAAGGATTCGAATACGTCGACATTAACGATTCCTCAATGTCTTTTACCGCTCTTTTACGACTTCCCATTATTCTAAAAAGTTCCGCATCGGGACATTTAAGAGAAATTCAACTTCTCGGAAGAATGTAAACAAATGCATGGCGACGATTACGCATGTCCGAACAAAGAAAGGAGCTGCGATTTCAAAATTTAATCGGAGCAAATAAATTTTCAGGTAATGTGAGATTTAATACGCCATGAGGGAGCTCTTTAAACGAAGCACATTATTTTAAATTGCCGGGATTCTGTTCTGGAAGAATAGGCTAATAATGGAGGTAGAATCTTTTATCCAGACAAATTGTTATAGGAGATTATGAATATACATGCCACCTATTATAATAATGGAAAAAGCTCACAGCACGTAATGGATTATTAGTTTCGAAAACGATTCGATAGTGTGAATGTAGGAATTAAGATTACTCGTAAGAGAAATGTTAAAAAAAAAACAAACCTACGACCGCAACAATAATGTGAGAACATTATTATTTTTGTCATAATTTCTCTTAATTTAAGTCATTAACCGATTCGAAACACAATCACGAGACTTTTCTATCGGTCTCTATTCCTCCCCCTCTCTGTGTGTACATATACATTTATGATTTTTAAAATTTCATCTTCAATTTTTCTAGCTGGCAAACAAAGTTTTGGAGATCGACTGATTTTGAGACGAAAAAAAAAAAAAAAAAAAAAATACATCGCTTTCGCTGTTGTTGTAGCCACTTGGTCATGCCAAGACGAACTAGAAGAGCTGTTTCGATTAAGGCAGAGGTGTGCGCCTTTCGCTGTTAACGAGCACCGTTCAGGTGAAAGGACGACTTTGCTCGCACACACACGACATAAACCTTTTTAGGGGGCGGTCGATTTCATTCATACACTCATTCATCCATCAGCAAGTCGGAATTTAGACCCAAATCAGAGACGGACTCACTCTGATTCAGTACCCCCAGAGGTATCGTTTTGTTATGGGAACTTAGAGGACTTTGCAGTTACGACCTATTGAACGTGCCCCAACTGCCATTAGCCAACACGGCGGTCTTTGGCCGAGACGAGAACAGGACTCCCTACCTTCCGGTTACGAGACTGACGCTCTACCAACCAGGCTACCGCGGCCTTATCGCTTTTCTAAATATCGCAGTGAGCGTAATCTGATAGTGTCGCGATTGTGTCAAACCAGTTTAACCTGGTTAATGACTTAAATTAATTAAGACAATTCGTAAGAATTCGGAAAATGAATAATTTGGAAATCAAGTTGTAACTTTAGCTGGCGATAAATCGCCAGATGCAACAACCTTCTGCATTATGTTCTATCGAAAGCGATAAATCGCCAATTTGTTGCCTACGCATTTCGAGGTTTCAAAAAATCTAAAAACCAAAACCACATCATGTTCTCACATGACAACAATTATATACAAATCAACGACTAATAAAGCTCTTTTATTCATAAAAATCCACACACACAAAAAAATGACATTGAAAGTTACCAAATCTCTAAGATTGCACGTATAAAAATTTTTTAAAGATATCTCAATTAATAAAACGTAATTGGCTCTTTCGAAGTACTCAATCATTACAGTTAGTAAGTCTAAGAATGCTTTTAAGAATGGTTTGGATTTTAAGATTGCAAATACATCAATATCAATTTAAAATTATTAACAGGGCAGTGGAGTCTATTAGACACTTTTGGGAATTATTCAGTTACGGTTATAAAAATTTTTATGTATATGTATTAAAATATAAAAACTTCAGATTTCTTTAAAAAATATTCTAAAGAGAAATTTTTTAAAATGTCAAAATATTCCAGGCGTCTTAATTTGTAATTTCGTCCGTTATTTTTTTCTAATCACTCAATATAAATATATTTGGAACATAATTACGTATGACTTTGTAACTCAAAAAAATAAAAAATAAAACTATTTTTTTAGAAATATTTTTAGGCACTTTTTCTGATCTTTCGAAGGAATTGTATGTTTTTCTGAATTAAAATTAGGATTTTTAACAATCTAAAAAGAAAAATTCAAAATATAAAATGAAATTTACTTTTAATTACTTGTAATGTTTGACCAAACTCTTTATCGTCAATTTCATTTAATATCTTCAAAAATTAAGATGCTTGGAGCATTTAAGACATTTAAATCTAATTACAATATAATTTTTTAAAAGTCAATGAGTTTCTTTTTTCACTTAACCCTTCAAATATTTATTTTATAAAACAATATATTTTATAACACTATTTTAGTTGGATATAAACATATAATTTGGAGATGAAAGGATAGAAATTGCACATTTTCGTCCATGTTTGCTTATTTCAAAGTCACTATCCCCTTCAGACATGAATGATAAAATATAGCTAATGATACTCATTACAATGATAAACAGAAATATCTTTCTTCAGAAAATTACCATGAATTGAAATTAACACTGAATGCATAAATATATTCTTCAATAAATAAATAAATAATGAAAGCCCGATATAAAAATAATATCTACTTGCGAAATGTAAGAGTTTTTTCGCCAAATGCATTAATCCTAACAATTTTTATTACATTCCTAAAACAAGCTTTAGGACCACAATAAATTATATTACGAGCACCATTGAAGATGGCAAAAATATGTCACACTTTAAGATGATTGGTCCGATTTTGGCAAGCTGGATAGAAAATAAGAATATTTTCTTAAGTCTTAAAAAGTAATTTTTAAAAAAGGCCAATTCAAAAATGGAATTGTTTAAAATTTAAATAATAATGATACTGAAACTGAATATATTAAGTAATTAATAAACAATTTTAAAGAATTTCATTAATTAAGAATATTAATCTGATTTCCAGAAAGAATAGCTTATTTAGGTAAAAGAAGAAATAAAGAGAAAGATTTCTATTCTGCAATTTTTGCAATTCTTTCATCATTTAACTCATTAACAGATTTTTTTATTACACAAGCTTCCATAACAGTCTTAAACCAAAAAATAATTTGAGATAAAGCACAAGAGTTAAAATATATCTCAAAAAGAATTTCATCAACAATTATCGAATCAATATGGTGGAAGCAAACGATAATATATATAAAAATATTCCTTTCATTTTACCTTCACAGCTGATTCTCATAATACATCATGTCATGCATAGCCTAAGGGAAACAAATTTAATTTACTATTATTTTTCAAATTTAGAATAATTGCATCTCCGGGAACATTATGCTAATTATAAGATAACGGATTTTCAATTAATTTTCATTAAAAATAGATTATTTTCGCATTATTTAGATTGAATAATTTTTTTTTCTTGTGATAACTTTTGACGTTTTAACAAAATGAAATCTTTATTATCAGTAATGATAAATGTAATTCCAAAAACAAATTTTGCAAGCAACTAATAAAATTTTTTCTTTTCCTTTTTTTGGATCTCTTATTACTTTAATTTAATGGCCATGTGGCTTATATTAAAACTTGCGAGTTTAAAAAAAGAGTACCAAACAGAATTGGAAAGACATTCAAGAAAATCGAACGAATGTTCTAATTTTTTTTTCACATCGTAATTATCTCAGAAAGAGAAAAAGCATTGATTAGTACTGCATGTTGAGTTTTTAAAAACCATCATTATTTATATTATAAACCACTACATTCTGAAAATTAAATTAAAGAATTCATAATGTTTATAAATAACGGCCATAAAAGCATTAAAATAATTAAAACCCATTTCCTGAGTTCACAAAAATGAAAAGTAAATGAAATAGAACCTATTAATGAAACAAATCTAAATTAATATAATTAATAACATTATGTAAACGAAACAAAAACGAAACTAATTACGGAAACGAAACAAAAAAATATTTTGGATTCAAACAAGTTTACAATTTAAAATTTTAAAAAATCAATCATTGTATTTAGTGAGCACAAATGCAGCTACAACCAAAATACAAATGAATCTAAATTTATTAACAAAATATTTTGATTCGGTAGTGTTCCTTTTGGCTTGGCTTATTTTGTTATATTATATATACACTGAAGTGACAAAAGTGATGGGATGACAGCTAATATCGTGTCGGTCCTCCTTTTGCCTGGCGAAGTGCAACAACTCGACGTGTCATGGAGTCCACAAGTCGTTGGAAGTCCTCTGCAGGAATATTGAGCCATGCTGTCTGTATAGACGTCCATAATTGTGAAAGTGTGGATGGTGCAGGAGTTTGGGCACGAACGGACCTTTCGATGATGTCCCATAAATGCTCGATGGGATTCATATCGGGCGATCTAGGTGGTCAGATCATACGCTGGAATTGTCCGGAATGTTCTTCAAACCAATCGCGAACAGTTCTGGCCCGGTGACACGGCGCATTGTCATCCATAAAAATCCCATCGTTGTGTGGGTACGTGAAGTCCATGAATGGCTGCAAGTGATCCGCAAGCAGCTGAACATAACCATTTCCAGTCAATGATCGGTTCAGTTGCACCAGAGGACCGAGTCCATGCCATGTAAAAACAGCCCACACCATTATGCAGCCACCACCAGTTTGAACAGTGCCTT